>JAHHFK020000050.1:0-200749 GCA_024533555.2 Aedes koreicus | reverse complement strand
ACAATATGACATGGTATGCATTGGAAACTAAACTATGTAAAAGCTGAAATACTTAAGACTAAGTGTTATAAACCCTAGTAATTTTATTAGTCTGTCACAAATCGGAATGTTTGTTCGTACTATCAACGTACTATCGTGACCAGACTATGCAAAGCGGAAGTGTGGCCTGCCGATGCAGTACTATCTCAGGATATTATCGTTTCAGTTGAAAACCGAGTTTTTCGACTAGCGCCAATCGATTTTACTCTCGTTCTGTACGTTATACCTAATGACGGAAGTAGCGCGTTGTATAGCGCATCAGATACGCCATACAGCGCACCACTTCCGACATTAGGTATAACGTACAGAACGAGAGTAAAATCGATTGGCGCTAGTCGAAAAACTCTGTTTTCAACTGACACCATAATATATTTGAGAATGTTGAGAACTTATTACCTCCCAAAAATTTAATTATTGGGGATAAAATAGCGGCTGATTTGACTTAATTGAAGGACAAGCTCAACTTCTTGCATAAAGCTAAAAAAACGTTATATCGCTTCTTGTAAACATATATTGAACGAATAATGAATTCAAAATGCGGACTTGCCAAATGGATGAGTGGAACCTGCTCAAATCAAATGAAATAGATATGCAAGACAGCGCAAAAGGGAGAATTGAGGACTACTGGAATCAGTTCTGTAGCATGGCGACAACTAGAGGTGAAACTAAATATCCGCCGATGTAATAGCAGCTATGACGGCATCCCATGGTAATACTTATGTCGAGCGAGGATTTTTGACAACGGCTAGGAACGTTACCGACGATCGATCATCAATTTGTGAGAGAACATTAAATTCGTTGATGGTGATTGAAGTCATTCGGAAATAAGCTGCATCTAGTTCCCATCCCCAAAGAACTGCTCATAATGGCTAACAACGCATATGCTAATTATATGCAACATTTGGAACATCAAAAACTGAAAAAGGAGGACGAGAAGAAAAACGGAAGGAGCTAACAAGGAAGTAAGAACAAAATAAGCCTCAAATGAATAACTTTAAATCGTCGATAGAAAAGAAAGAAGAGGAGTTAAAGACTCTTCGCAAGGAACAGAACGAAAAATCGTGAAATGCTGATAAGTACGTTCTAATTAATGTGTTGCTCATAGTACCCGATTTTTTAATAAATGAAGATTGTTTTTGTGAGCACACACGCGCCTAAAAAAAACCATTAAGAACCATAATATGGCGGAAGAGGAGCTGGCTTAAGCAATGCTTGAGGGAGTGTCAATTGTGCGAAAGCAACAGTTTACGCAAAATACGAGCTACCGATCATGTTTAAGAAGCTGCAGCGAAAATTGGCGAGTCTTTTCAGAGGTTTCTTTGCTAGGAAACCAAAAAAATAGCAAACACTCAATAAAGTCACTTCTTATTAAATTTTAAGTATCCCAAAGTCACTATTTGGTCACTTTTTTATACTTCTAAGTCACTATTTGGTCACTATTTTCGGACAATTTGGTCACTAAAGTCACTTTTTTATTTTAATTAACGCCCCCCCCCCCCCCCTGCCCCGATGAAGAATTGGTGAAATCAGCTAGCCAAAACCATGATGAAAGTGGGCGCCGGCTAATGAGTGGTAGCAACAGAAAAGTGCGAGAATTTCTTCAAAATAACGATGTTTGTTTCAGTTATTTTTATAGCATAAAATAATATTACCTATTTCATTGTTAGAAAGTTTTGCGATTGAATGAAAAGTTTTAGAAATATAGGCATTTGAAAGTGCCCCCCGGACTTTCAATATCACATGTTATGTAAAATATCCTGGGATGCTGCTTGATCTTAAATTACCTTTTGAAGATCACATTGAGAGCATTTGAGCCCAATGTAATAAATAAATAAAATGTTTATATCCTCTTCTAAACAAGAAATCCCATCGTGGTGTTTAGAACAAACATCTAGTATTCTTTTTTTTTCTAGCTGGCCATGCTTTTTACTGTGCCATTATGGCCTAATTATGGCACTGCCTGGAAAAAAGTACTTCAAAGGATTCAGAATAAAATTCTGAATTACATTTTTTTTATAATTTCGAATATTGAGACTCTAGAACAAATGGTCAACAAAATAAACAATAATATTCAAAACAGGTCTTAAAAATCTTCAATTGTTACCATCAATTTCCGTTATAGATAAAGATTTGTTTCAGGCTTAAGTTTTAAGAAAAAAATCTGTTTAACTGAGACGCAGGTATGCAAACAATCTTTTAAATAAACTGAACTGCTTATTTAATTTAAAAAAAAAATACTTGGAGGAACCTTGATATGTATACGATAATGAGTCCTTTTTTGTTTCATTTTTATTGAGATTTTCAGACTCGGGCTGGTTCATCTCCCATCGTAGTGAATGAAACATCTTTTGGGTATTTTTCGTTCGTAGATAAAAAGAAACATTGAATTTTCTGCGTTATCTAATGCACATAAAGGGAATGCTAGATTTGGCAGAAAATAATGGGTTATTTCATGTAAATTTATGTTACATAACGCCTAAATCTAGCCTGTTGTATAAGGGATTGCAAACATTCTTGTATGGCGCATGATGATTGCAGACAATTTCGTTGTTTACGCTTCCTTTGGCTTGGGATTAAACGAGGGGAAATTTTACGTGCTTGATAAAATTATTTTTTTTTCTGTGCAACTTATCCGTGAATGAGATATTATCTCGTAACTTTGGCGTGAGAAGAACGGATCACAAAAAAAAAATTAATTTTAACAGGCGCGTAAAATTTACCCTCTTTTTGATTCCAAGCCAAATGAAGCGCAAACAACGCAATTGTTTGCAATCTTTCATTCGCCATACAACAGTGTTTGCAATCTTCCATACAACAGACAAGATTCAGGCGTTATCTGAATTAAATTTGCATGAAATATCCCATTATTTATGCCAAATTTAGCATTCCCTTTATGTGCACTAGATCACGCAAAAAATTAAATGTTTCTTCCAAACTGTTTGAGAGAAGCATTTAATTTTCTGCGTCATTTAATGCACGTAAAGGTAATGCTAAATTTGGCATACATTAATGGAATCTTTCATGTACATTTAACCCAGACATCGCTGAATCAAGTCTGTTGTATGGAAGATTGCAAACAATGTTGTACGCTGTATGGAAAATTGCAAACAACTACGTTGTTCACGCTTGCTTTGGCTTTCAATTAAACGACGGGAAATTTTACTCGTCTGGTAAAATTCATTATTTTTTTTGTGTGCCCAATCTTGCTACTCAATTGCCTGAGAACGGTTGCTGGGTTAGTTTGAAGTTTCACAAAAGAGAATTTTAAATAATCAATCACCCATCGCATATTAGTTTTCAATTATTATTAAATGATTGTATATTTTTTTGCAATTAAATACAATCAACGTGTTGGCGTGTCCAATTAATTTAGTTTCACGGTAAATCTGCAAAAACCGCACTCAAAAAGCGAACATGAAGCGCTGAAAGGGTGAAAACTACATAGTGCGAACAACATTTCTGGATGGGACAGGATAACGCTCTTTGCCCGACTCCTTCACCGCCATCACACCCACAATCACCGGCTGCTGGGATAGGTATATCTCATTATAAATATTTCACACAAATGAACGTGCATTGTGGGCTGCGTAGCAACCCGATGGTGACGGTTCATACCATTGTTGCTTTCTTTTGGCGAGGGAAAATTAATTTTCTGATGAAGCGATGTTTGATGTTACTTGAGTCGGCTGAACTGTTGTGGAAGGGGGATTTTCAGCTGTTTTGGCATTTTTATTCTCACTTGCAGTGGTTTAAAAAAAAGTATTGACTGGTTTATGGTGAATTTTAATGAGGTTTTCGAGGAATATTTGAATCAATTTAATTTTTAATCCAGTGGTTTAAAGTTCGCCAGTGCCATTTTGCTGAGAAGCATCATAATTGGATGTTTGAGTCAATGAGCTGATGTCAGTATTAACTTTTCGGTTACAAATTTTAACTGATTCGTGCTGTTATGGAAGCGTTTAAAATAAAAAGAAACCGAATGAATCAAGCGATAGATTTTTAAAACACCTGACTTCAGAAACATTCTTGACTTACCTAACAAATATCATATGATCACTAAAGATTCAGGAAAAGTCGATTAAAATTCATGTGAATCTCAAACTGTGAATCAAACTGTTAATGTAAAATTCTTGTCCCCACCTAGTGCAAACGTCAACCCCACAAAAAAAACTGCAGAACGCCAAACCAGCTCGGTCTCCCAGCTACTTTGTAATTCCACTTTCAACAAATTTAAATCCACCGTTGACTTTTCTCCATTTTCAGTTTTCCTTTTGTTTCTCTTGGATCCGGTAATAAAACTTGCACGATGACTTGCAGCATACGTTGAATCGACAGCAACGAGGAAAACTTATCTTTTTGAGTGCGTATGCCCCCCCCCCCCCATCCTTCCGAGGGCGACGAAAGAACTACTGAATAAACAAACGATTTTTGCGTGCTGAAGAGGGAGAACAAAAAATGTGCAATGTCGGAAAGGGTGGAAAATCCGCTTTTTCCCCGGCGAGTGCTGTCGAAACTTAAGAGGATTGTTCAAAGCGAAAAGTTTATGTTTGTGTATGATCTTCTGAAAGCGTTGAGTGGGACGATTGTCGAGTCCGGTAATTTTAGGAGTAAGTAATCCCACTTTCCTCCTCCGTCTCTTTTGATTGCACATCAAACGGCGTTATTTTACATTTATCAGCTTTACCTCTCTCGAGAAGAAATTGCGGTGGGAATCTTCGCCCCAACGACCGCTCCGAGCCCCGTTTGAATATCGTAAAAAGAAAAAGGGATCCCAAATACCAACGAAAAAAGATAATCAAAAGTTTGTTCAAGCGCACTTTCAAATACCGCTTAGAGTAAATCGAGCTCAAAAGAAGTTTAAAAAATGCTATGTTTGGACAACGGCTTAGAAAAGGGATCATGGGTACCGCATGGTGGCCGGAGGGCTGCGAGGTCCAGAAATTAGGAACACCTACCTGCCGGTAGCCTTTCCTCGGAGGATGCAAAAATATGGCCATAATACGGACGGGGACTAACAAAATAAAACAGGAAAAGGTTTTCCGAGGAATAAAGGCGAAAGCATCTTATCGCTTTAAGATAGAAACCCACATTTATTAGAGGGGCACGGAAGGTTCGAGCGATGGGAATGAATGTTTTATTTGAAAAGTAGTTTGACTCTTTGATAATGATTTAAATTTCAGTTAGATTGAATTTAAATTTGAGTTGGATTTGATCAAATTTGTCATGGTTTTAATTTTTATTAATAATATGATAGATCTCACATTTTTTACCTTTCATCTGAGAGCTAGTATTGAATTTTAGCCCTTCATAGGTCTTTTTTGGTGATAGACGTCAAAGGCCGTTACGGATTTTGCGGCTTTGAGTGCTGCTTTCTTCCACTACTTCCTCAGGATGTTGTGGAAACTGACGATCTGAGCTGAATTGTCACGATGATGAGGATCAGTTTGAGCTTCCAATCATAGTCTTTCAGTAGTCCGATATGGACTTCTTGATTTTCGATTATGGTGACATCCTGGTCACCATTCTAGGAGGCTTCTTTGGTTTTATCGTTGCCCATTTAAAACGTACCTTGGGGTAAGGTGGTTGTTCCACTGGCTGGTGGTGATCAAAAAAGGGGTTGTGTTCATTAGTCAATAACCGTAGTTCTAAGCCTTGACTTCTGATATCGTTGAGGAGTTATTTTGCAAAGTCCGAAGAGTTTTTATATCTGTTTTTTTTTTTCACTACAGATCGTTTCTTCAGGATTGCATCTCTTTATCTGAGGTATCTTCCTGTTCTGATTGGATATATTCTACCTCATCGGTTATTGCTGTCATTTTGTTTCTCTTCTCCCTCGGAAGGGATGATTACCCCTTCTTCTGGCTTCTGGTGTGTTTGATGGCGGTGTGTTTGTGGCCATATAGTCTAAGATTATGTTGGAGTTTATTATAGCTCTCTTTGAGAGCATCCAATTGATTTTCAGCCTTCTTTCTTGTAGTCTTGTAAAAGTTTCTGGAGCTGGTTTTTTACTTCTGTAGCTTTTTCTCCATTTCCACGACTTTTATTTCAAACTGTTTCTCCATGTAAAATTTCAAAGCATCCGCGTATGATATCCTTTCTTCATTCATCTGCTTAATCTATTCGATGAATTGTTTATTCAGAGCTGCTTTTACTGAATCCCGATACGATGTTTGATTTTCACTTACCTCTATCGTTCTGGCTTCCCAGACGTTGATGTTCTAATCCACTTTCAATTTGGTGATAGCTACTTTTTATTTGAAAGCCGGACACCCATTGAAAAAGGCTCCATGAAGGTTGCCACTGTTCACGCATCTTTGCCGGTTTTAGCCATTTTTGTGAACTGAATCTCCACATTTGTTACACTTTTTCCCGCTGGTACAATCACAGATAAAAATAAACATTGAATTTTCTGCGTTATCTAATGCACATAAAGGGAATGCTAGATTTGGCAGAAAATAATGGGATATTTCATGTAAATTTAAGCCACATAACGCCTGAATCTAGCGTGTTGTATGAAAGATTGCAAACAATTTCGTTGTTTACGCCTTCTTTGGCTTAGAATTGAACGAGGGAACATTTTACGCGCTTGTTAAAATTAATTATTTTTTTCTGTGATTCTTCCCAATTTGTCCGAGCTTGAAGCAAATGAAACAGGGGTTCGGATACCACGGTCTTGTTTCCAGCTGCGTGTATCCGAGTTTCATTCATTCATCAGTTCGTTTTCTCAAAGCACAATGCGACAACCCAAGATTTTACATCCTTTCGCAAACTGTTTGCTGATCTTCTTCCATCTCTACCGGAATCTCTCCGACGAACTGAGCGGTTATAAACAATACATTCTAAAAAGGAACTGGCCAAAATTTTGTTAATTTCGGTCAAATATGAAAAAAGGTACGTAAGTTTGAAAGTGTCGCAATTATTATCGACACACCCTTTAAGTTCAAAGCAGACCATCAAACTTGAACAATTTTTGAAGCTTTTTTTTCACAAAACATGCGTTGAAGTTCGAGTTAAGTTCAGTAAAATACGTTTAAAAATTCAGTAACGTTCATCATAAGCATCAGAGTGGACTTTCGATGCTACTTTTGCCCATCTCAACCCACTGTCCCAGCAGGGATCTTACATGAAAAAAAAACTTCTTTTCTCATCGTGCACCTGTTTTCCCGATAAGACGAACATGAAAAAAAAATCGCTTCACAATCTTTCCACCATCAGCCTTTGCAGTACATCGACCAACCATCCATGAAGGGTGCTATTTAATGCCCTCCCTGCGAACGGGTAAACAAAGCGATTATCAAACAGAAGAGGGAAAATCAAATCTCTCGGAACCCTTTTCCACGCTGCCCCGCAAAGATCCCAAATGAATAAAATAAACCGAAAATGGGAATTACGGCCCTTGCCTTGCCAGTGCGTGCGTATGTTCCGGCCACTCGACGCGGGTAGGCATAATCGATGAATTGATAATTTTATTGCTCTTGTGGTAGCAGCTTTGCCTGATCGGGAGTGATTAGCGGAGATCCATCGGGCGAATTTGGGGTAACATCGATCGGTATAAATCACAGGAATAGGCTTGGGCCTTGCTACACAATTAGATTTATGGGCGGTGTAGGCGGGGATATTTCAATCCTTTTGGATTAGTTGAATTTATTGCGAAATGTAGATAAAGGGCTCTTTCTAAATGCAATGGGGTTTGTTCAGTTGGTTGCAGTTAAGTCTCAAATAAATTAGGGAATGACTGACTGCAATGATCACAGTAGTTCCGTAACAGTTGAAAGCGCCTGAGTGCTTTCAACGGTTTTTATTTCTAGATGTCAGCTTATAGCCGCCCTCTCCCATTGACTCCTTCTGGAGGGCCACACCACGGTACACTAAACAGGAACTTTAATCCTGTTTTTGCATACAGTGCCGAATACTTTACCACCTAATGAGCGGTGCACGTTTTTGTCAGCCCGTAGGGTACGGGTTCGTGCTGTGCATAATTACACTGAAACGTGATAATTACATGGGAAATTATGAGCACTAACTAACTGGTTGCTCGTTGTTGATGCTGTTGTGTAGCTTCTCTGTCGGTTCCAGCCGAGATTTTTTTTTGTTCAAAACGGTACTTATGCCGCTACGTGATTCTGCACTTGACATCGTTGAACTGGTCGGTGCGTGTGATTGAGTTTGAGGCAACAGCTTTAGTTGATGCAGCCATACGGTGCACTTCACCTCATTAAATAATGACAGGCAATTGCATGAACAATTGAAAAGTGAACTTTTGGGGTAGGGAAAATGCTCGGAAAAAAAGGTAGGAAGCAGTCCATTTGGCAGTTAAAGGGATCTAAATAATGGAAAAGAGTTATTTGAATATTGAAAGCTAATTTTTTTTAAAGTCATGGCGATTGATTTCTAATCGTTTTGAACCATACTAAACGATACATCAAGACATTGAAATGCCATGAGTAGTTGATTCAGCGAAAAGCAAAAGAAATTGGCAACTAGAAATTGGCAAATTCGACAACTATGTCAACTATTTCCAAGTATGGAATATAAAATTCCGCTCAGACTGTGTGAGTGCCAACCAGTCCTGATAATATTATACGGAAGTGGTTGGGCTAAAACATCTATTTCATCTATTCTGAAGTAAGAACAACTTCAAAATGTTGCCGATTTTTATTTAAAAAATGTAAAGATCCAGGTTATTTTTTGTTCCTACAAACACATGCAGTTATTTACAAGCCTACATTTTTTTACTTTCTGATGAAAATTGCTTCATTGCACAATCTGACAAAATTTTAAATGTTTAAAACTTAGGAAAATTTTAACATATTTAAGTATTGAATTGTAGGCTCTTATTGTAGGCTGTATGTTTTCAGGTATCGTAAAACGGAGTATCTTTGATAGTGTAGAAGACTCGGAAGAAAACTATTGTAGGCTCTATATTATTTTCGTGATTATTTGAATTGACTTAAATTATTTAAAACAAATGTTGATTATAGAATTTTTGTTTTCATTTCTTCATTAAGAGCATGAGCACAAGAACAGAGAACCAATAGATAATGCTTAACATACAACTTCAATGTGTAAAAACTGTTGATTCCTCGCCCTAATGTAGGTCAAACAAGGAAAGGATAGGAGTCTGTTGACGAGATACTCGCTTTGTTGGAAGCCGAGGTAAACTCTGCACTTCCACGAGAAATCACTGGGATATTTGATAAAAGGGTAGGATTGTCAGCAGTGTTCGATTTGGTTAATGATACTCTGAATTCTTGATTGATTGAATGTTTCCAGATTATTCGCCATTTCGTTGGTTTTAAGGAGATGCACAAAAATATATTTTAATTGTACCCGAGCAGGAGACACCAACATATGAATACCTAATTTTGATCTTGATAACTGGCCTTGGTATTAAAGAGCTCAGATTTAGAGGTAAAATACCTAAACAAAATACCTCAGAATTGCAAGCAAAATTTCTCTTGAATAACAAAACTTGTTATTTCGGGTACCTGGGAATACCTCAGAGGTACTTTTTTGGTATTGTCTTACCTCAATTTGGTATTCGCATGACATTGTAGTAAAAATTTTATGGTATTATGCTAAGGTATTTTACCTCTTAATCTGAACTCTTAAATACCAAGGCCAGTTATCAAGTTATTCGTTCCTGCTCGGGTAGTGTCGATTTGAACCAACCGTAAGGATTCTATTGGGGCCACACACACATTGTGTGATGGTGGAATACCTCGTTGAGACCATTTTTTGACTACGAGTTATAGTCAATTTGAACCGATTTCAACCAACAGTAAAGATGCTCACAAATTGTGATGGTGGTTTACGTTGTTGAGGAAACAAGAAGAAAACAAATAATCCTTAAGAGCCGAAGATTCGAACCGTTTCAAACTAACAACAAGGATGCTATAGGGGCCACTCACAAAATGTAATATTATGTAATTTTTACATCATTGGGAAAGCAAACAATTTTTCAAACTTGAGAGTCGATTTGAACCGATTTAAACCAGCAGTAAGAATGCGGTTGGGCCCACTTAAAAAGTGCAATGGTGGTTTACTTCCTTGGAAAAACAAACATGCTTTTAAAACTCCGCTTATGAATCGATTTAAATCAACAATAAGAATGCTATTGGGGCAACTCGCAAAGTGTGACAGTAGTTCACGTCATTGAGATGAATCATCATTTTTGGACAAGTCTAACATGGAATGGACCAACCTTATGACGAAATCAAAATTATAGGAAAACTTTTACTCTTTCGAAAAGTAACAATCCTTTTAACTATTACAACTTTATTAGTGATTGAGAGCGGAGGGGGTGGAGCTAAGTTTGCTACGACGAAAAAAAATAAGAGTTGTACATACAAAATTCAACAGAAAATACTTTCATCAACGTAGGCCTTGGAAGAGTGAATTATCACTAGATCTGTTTCTAGAACGTTTGTGCCAGTCAAGGCGAGGTATCGTCCCCCCTTACCTATCCTTCTTCGGGCAGCTTGGCAAAAACAGTCATACGCTTGATTCCTACTACCGTTGGATAGACTCTTCGCTCAATTTCAGATTAATTCTATTAAATTTTCAGGCTGCCGTATTCTAACGGAACTATCAATACTTTCTCTTCATAGTCTCCAGTTAATATGAAAGTTTTTCTTCAATAAATTACATCGTAAACTTCACGCATGGAAGCACAAACAAAATTATCATTATATGTACTGAGCATCTACAAGAAAAATCTGACAGAAATAGCCTAAAATAAGAATAGTAATCTTCGATTTCGATGAAACTCAACCCATTTTCTCGGTTGGAAAAAGAAGTCTTTTTCACCGGTCTTTAGGATCTCTGGTTGCGGCACGAAACTTAAAATTACTTATGTGTTTCTAGACAGATATTTCTCAAAATGTCGTACACCGAAAACAAAAAAATAAATTATTAAATTTATTTTTTATTTTAAAAAAAATAAAACACCAAAAATATATTAAATTTAATTTTCACAAAAAAAAAAAACAAAAAATATTTTTAAAAAAAAAAAAAAAAAAAAAAATATATTATATATTTTAAATTATTAAAAAAAAAAAAAAAAAAAAAAAAAAAAAAAAAAAAAAAAAAAAATTTCTCTAAAAAAAATAAAAAAATACTAAAATTAAAAAAAAATATCCAAAAAAAAAAAAAAAAAAAAAAAATATAAAATACATTCCTACCAAAAACACCATAAAAAAAAAACCATATAAATAATAATTCATAATTATGATCATCATTATTTCCTCCCCGCGGTGCGGCTCTGCTTTAACTTCTATTTATCGAGAATGATGATGGCCACTCGGTTATAAAGACTGTATTCGATGAAATTTGGACACACGCAATTGTTCGTAACTTTTTAGCGTGTGGGTAAAAGTTATTGAAATTTTAACTGAATGTATTTCATTGTGTTGTGTCAATTGTGTAATGAGTTTCGTGAAAATCGGTCTAGTGATTTCAGTGTTGGCTTCGAATGAAGAAATAGTGCGCCAACAAATTTTGGGCACTCACTTCGAAAACCCAAACGCTTCTCATCGGAATCGAAAAACCCAAACGCTTCTCATCGGAATCGCACATTCAACCGTACCTCATGCGATCAAAACGTTCAAGGACCGTAAGACAACCAAGCGGAAACATGGTAGTGGCAAAAAACGTGGCACATCAAATCCGGAGAAGGCCAGGTTGGAATTGAACTAATTTAAGCGTTATCCCAACATTTCGATCAGGGATGTTGCGAAAAAGGCGAAAGTTTCAGTTTGTTTTGTGCAGAAAACAATGAAACGTTCTGGATTACAAGGTCCAGAAGGCACCGAACCGGAGCGATAAACAGAACTCGGTGGCCAAAACTCGTGCAAGAAAACTGTACAGGGAGTGGCTCACAAAACCGTTCTGCATTGTGATGGACGATGAGACCTACATTAAAGCCGACACCAAACAAAGGCCAGCACAGGAACACTACGTCGCCACCTCTAAGTTGGCCGTTCCGGAAAGTGTACGGAAGAAGAAACTGTCGAAATTCGCCAAAAAATTCTTTGTCTGGCAAGCGATCTGCGGATGTGGCAAAATGAGTCAGCCCTTCATCACCTCTGGGACCGTCAACGAACAAATCTACAAGGACGAATGCCTCCAAAAACGATTTCTGCCCTTCTTGAGATCTCACGATGGCCCGAAACTGTTTTGGCCGGATTTGGCATCTTGCCACTATGCCTGGCCCGTCTTAGACTGGTACAAAAATAATAATGGAGTTTTTGTACCAAAATACGTCAACCCTCCAAACACTCCGGAACTTTGCCCAATTGACAAATTTTGGGCAATCATGAAGGCAAAGCTCGTTAAAACTCCAAAACTGATAGAAAATTAACTTGAACTAAAGAAAGTGTGGTTAAAAGTAAGTAAGCAAGTCGGTCCTATCATTGCCCAAAATTTGATGAAAGGGGTCAAGGCCAAGGTGCGGGCATTTGGGTTGGGAGGTTCAATAAACCAATGACGTCGAAACCTAACCATTTAGTAGTACTTTATTTCCAGAATGTTTGAAAAGAATCGGGCTCAAGGAAAATTTTTGGTGACCTATTTTGTGTGTCCAAATTTCATCGAATACAGTCTTTATAATTTTTTTCTCTCTCGCTTTCTTTCTGTTTGTTGTATATATGTTTTTTCCAGAGACGAGCAAGGAAGGTATTTTTTTTTTTTTTTCTGTTAATAATGTTGTGTGGGTGTGTGTGCTTGTATAGATGTTTAGTTTGTGTGTGTTTTTTTTTTTTTTGTTTTTTTTTATTGTGTGTGGTTGCCTAGCATAGGTTTTTTCGTTCTGGTTTTTTTTTTAATTTGTTTTTGATATCTTCGATCCAAGGGTGATTTGAGCGACGGCCTTTAACTGCTGCGAGGACACTTTGGGAGTCACTAAATATGACCGATAGTTCTGTCGGATTGAGGTCAATTGCTTTGTTTATTGCATTTGCTTCTGCGCTGAAGATAGATAGATGTTTGTGGAGATTGATGCTGAGTTCCAAGTCGTTGGAGAAAATTCCGCTACCTGTCACTTGACTATTTTTGGATGGTGTGAGGGTGTTAGGTGCCGTTAAGTTTATTCCGTGTATCCGTTTTATGTTGCTATTTATTTTTATATTGATTTATTTATTGATTCTTCAACAGATAAAAATATTCATCCCAATGACAATTAGATAACACTGAATATCATACAATAACTAACACATACATCTCCGGAAACAACGCTTATTAACATCAACACATTATAGCAGCTGTTGAAAACGCGACACATGCTTAGCACAGGTTCGTGTTTGACGTAGTTGGTCCTTGAGTGCCGGTTTATAAAGAAAGATTGTACACGTAGGTTTCGTCGTCGAGTGTTGATGTTCAAGAGACCAAGTAAAGTGGACCAGTCGATGTTTCCCTGAAGGAGGTCACCAACGAAACACGCTTTGGCCACCATACGCCTCCCTTCCAACAATTCCAGGCTGATGAGCTTGCACCGACTTTCATAACTTGGCAATCTGCGAGGGTCTTGCCAACGAAGATGTCGCAAAAGCGTATAAACCTTCGCTGAACGACTTCGATCCTCTATACTGCATTTTGGTAGAAAGGGGACCAACCGACAGCACAGTACTCCAAAAAAGGACGAACCAAAGAGCAGTATAGTGTCTTCAGGCAATAAACGTCTTTGAAGTTTTTTGCGAAGCGGAAGATGAATCCTAACTGCGATGAGGCTTTAGAAACAATATAGGCAATGTGATTCTCGAATGACAGTTTGGAGTCGAGCATTACTCCCAGATCCTTGACTGTTGTTTCACGTTTCAAGCGTGTTCCTCGAAGGATGTACTCGTGGAGATACATCGCACGTTTTCGGCCAAAGGAGATAGCCGAGCATTTGGATACATTTAAGGACATTCTGTTGATCCGGCACCAGTCGTCGAACACTTGTAGTTCCTGTTGAAGAAAATCAGCGTCTTCTGGACATTTTATGACGTAGTACAGGTTTAGGTCGTCCGCGTAGGATAATTTCAGGCATCTGAGGACCAAGTTCACGTCGTTCATATATAACAGAAAAAGTAATAGACCAAGGTGGCTGCCTTGCGGAACACCGGATGTTACTGAGAAGCTGGATGAGGCATAATCAGAAATCTTCACTGACATACTTCTTCCAGTCTGGTATGAGCGGAGCCAGTTCAACAATTGACCGTGAACCCCCATTTTGTCGTATTTGGAAATTGCAATCTGATGGTTCATTTTATCGAAGGCCGCTGATAGATCTGTGTATATGGCGTCTATTTGATGACCGCGTTCCATTTCACGCATGACGAACGATGTAAATACGGTGAGGTGGGTCGCCGTCGAGCGCTTAGGCATAAAACCGTGTTGGTCAGGAGAAATAGGCTGTGAATAGCCATAGACCAGCCTTTGGAGAACAATTAGTTCGAATAGCTTGGATACAGCACTTAGTGCAGCAATCCCACGATAGTTGGCGACGGATCGTATGCATCCCTTTTTGTGTATTGGGGCAACAAATGACTATTTCCAGCATTCAGGAAACACACAGGATGTTAATGAAAAAAAAATTCAACGAACCGACAAAAGCTTTTCGGTTTCGTTTGGGGACGGCTCTGCAGTTGAGACTGATGAGAGTTGTATAAGCTGTTTTTGAGGTGTTTGTAGTCGTCGTTGGCACGTGCGTAAATTGTCCTCGTAGAATCGATGCAATATTTGCTGTGTTTCCTAAGAGCAGCCCTTTTAACTCGTTTCAAATGTTTGAGGTCGGAATTAGACCAAGCAGGTTTGGGAGGCTTACGGTTGAGTTTCTTAGGCGAATTGATCAACGGCGTACAGCAAAATACCACACAAAGACGAGGCTGCAGAATTTGCATCCCCGTTTTCAAGGGTCGTGTTCCAATTCACGCCGGCGAGAAAGTTATTCATTTCCACGAAATCAGCATGGGTGAAGTCATAATAAACGTTTGCGATGTATTAATTATTTTATTTTAATATGGTGATTGGAAAAAAAATCACAATTCTGCCATAAAGCCAAGTTATCTTCGCAATGACTGCTTTAAAACTATTTGGTCACTTGGTGACTTCCCTCAATGCCAATTTTCCGTTTAATGCATTTACTGGAGGCAAAATGGTTTCAAAATGCTTTTTTAAATGACCATAATAAGAAAATATGAATGAGTCCTAAAACGGAATTTCAAAACAGCATTTTATGAGTTCATAAAGTCGAAATAAAAACTTTGATAGGAGTAAAAGGAATTTGAGAAAACGAGGTTTTAAGATCGTTGTTAACAAGCTGTGTAGGTTCTCATAAACCTGACTGAAATATGAAACCTATTGGCACCAATTGGTGTCATAATAAAACCAAATTGATTTTAAGTGATAAAAGATAGTTTTGGCAAGGTTACTTGGTAAGCTGGCGATGCATAAGTGGATTCACCCCTAGGTGACAGGGTAATCATATGAAAAATCAGTCAATTTTGGTCAATGCATAAATCAATCACTAACTGGAACACCTGTACAGCAATTAAGGAATTGAATAGACCAAAAATGCTTCCACAGATAGCATTTTTAAATCAAATAATCAGATTAATGCAAGCTCAGTTTTAAAATAAATAAAAATTGCGTTTGCAAACTAATTTGTGCCAAAACAGGTTCACGTACTCTATGCTTGCATTATTAACAAAAAATAGCATAGCAAAATAAGTAAATGGAGAAGTATTTTCCTGTATAAAATACTCGATCTAAATGAAAAAAACTGTTTTTTGTCAGGGTTGACTACATAAAGAGAACCATTTTACCCCTCTTTTTCCATTTATCCATTGAATTAAAAAAAAAAACTTTCAAAGAATCTCATGGTGCCAAATTTGTTCTGCTGATTTGTTGATATCATAATACGTAACTTAGAGACAATGGCAAAAACGTACAGACTTAAGGCTGAAGCTTGGGCTTGCGATTAATGCTTTGAAAATAAAATACATGAAGGGAAGGGGCTCACTAGTCGAGTATTAGTACACGATACTAACGAAGTCTGCGCATTTTAGACGAAATACGCGGATCTGTCAGGATTAGCAATAAAAATAGTTGGAATTAAATAGAAATTACTAATCTTTCTTCTCATTTTCTCGTTTTAAAAGCGTGCTGGAATGGTATGAAACTGATTCGGTCCATTTTATCACCAAGGACATGAATCTACCAAACTACTCTGAACTACGTCCAATCGAAACTCATTGGGCCATGTTGAAGCGGAAACTCAAAAAGTATTGAGAATTTTATCAGACAACCTCCAATAATTGAGCCTATGTACGTAAACTGAGCATAAAACATGTATGAAACTGCTCTGCAAATTTGTTTTTTTTTTCTTTATTTTACGTCGGCCTATTTCCTCACATGGTGACAATCACCGACGCCAGGGAGACAACTTCACCACCTGGACCCTACCTAACGACTCATGAATATGAGCCGGGACCAACGGCTTTCCCTCCCTTGGTTTTTATTCGATAAATACATGAGATCTTGTAGTAAATTAACTTTGTTTCAAAACTTTCTTGTTTTCCCCTCAAATTTTGACAGTATTAAGATTATTAGGAGTGTCGTAAGGGAACATAAACTGCTAAGTAAGGACCATCCTGAATGCTACTTGGTACTATGAGTCGTTGAATAGTTTCCGCATAAGTCACAGCAAATAGTTTATCAGATTTGCCCAGGCTTTATACAAATTCAAAACCCAACCTTACTTTTCAAGAATGAAAGCATTTTCTTAAGAACGTTACATCCATAGCAAGCAAAAACGAAATATACTCAAGATTATTATTATTATTTTTTCCTTCAGAAAGGTTTCTCTTTTGAAATAAACTTCAACAAGGGTTTTGAACCGTTTTTTCTCCGCCGTGATAAGTTCAAAAACTGTAAACGGGGGGGGGGGGAGGTATCCCCCTAAGGAAGCGATGACAGTATTTGCCAAAACTTCCGCTTGTTCCCGCATATCAAACTGTCACTTTGAAAGTTGACAGAACACTTTTAGGATCGTGTGTCTAAAAATCACTGAAATTAATAAAAAGTGACTTTTTTTTCGGCTGCTCATACGGGTTTGTCTTTCCTTTATTCTTCAGCTTCATCATCGAACACCCCTCCATCACCATGGTGACAGTCGGCAACCCTTCCGGGGACATAAGCTAGCAGAAGAATTTAATCGTTCTTTTCAATCAGCATTTCGTAATCTCGAACCAGACAAACTAGCGAGGCGACTTTCGAATGAATCGACTATGTGAATGTTGCGTGTTGATGAGACTGCTGATGACGGAGAATTGATGGCGATGATGACGATGGCGTGTTTTGATTAATTTCTTCCCTACCCTCTTGATTATGGGATGTTTCTTGATACGGATTCCATTTTCTCGATCCAACCGAACGAACAAGGCTGATAATATATTCTTTTCGATGTTTTTTGTCTGAATCATAAATTCAAAATTACAACGAACGAAAACGAAGCGCGGGATGTATTTGTAGGAAAACCTTCGGCTCGCGTCTCGAGAGGAATCCATAAAAACCTTTCATAGGGCTTTCCCGTATACGTGCATAGTTCGTCACCGGATTGTCATGGAGAAGGCAAAAGTTATTTAAAATTAAATAACCCTATAATTATGAATAATATTTCTCCTCTTGTTCTTGATGGAGGGCTTCGCCGCCCACAGCTGCTGCCGTTGTAAACATGTGTTCCATGTAATTTTTACTGCTGTCTGCCCCTTGTGTCTGAATGACGGGATTGGGACCTCGTTGGAGGTGGAGAGAGGTTGGAAAACATAATGATCGGTGGCGACAATGGCGTATGAATGAGCCATCGACTACGACGACGACGAGCCGGGGTGGCTGGCATGTCTTCCCCCAACTTCAGAGACAACGGTGACGGCCTTCCTTCTTGAAAGGAGCACGCTCCATAACACAAGCAGAGATTATTTGAGTAAAATAAAAGGAGAAAATCATAAAAACTTTTATTGCATCGCAACGAAATTCATAAGATTTTTTTTCATAACAATCCACCGCAACGCGTGATGGTACTTGTTTATGTAAATTTCCCCATCTTTTCATGAAGTTCTAACTGCAGCTGATGAGGATGATGATGATTGTTTAAATGTAGGAACAAAGTAATGCCGCCATGTCCAGATGACTTTATAATATTGTCGTATTCGTTCTGCGTTGCTGAAGATGCGCTTCCACTCGAAAAATGCAATTTTTGTTTATTAATCATAATCCCTACAGCACTTCTGTGTTTGACAAGGTTTTTTTTACGCTCTTTACACTCATCCAAAGGCCACAAATTGGCCAATTACGCTGTTTAAACGCTGATATTCAAACCTCCAATTAGCGACAGTCAAAATGAAAAACCACAAAAAGCGGCTCCAAAGGAAAGGCACGACATCCTTTCTACAAAGTGGCAGTAGTTGGTAATTTCACATGCTATGTATATCAAAAGCAGTGTGCGAAATTAGAGGTTTTGCGGTTATTGTTGGTACGTTTTTTGTACGTATAATGCAGCGTTTTCCAACAATCGAACTGGTGCGGTGTGGTGGCACAAAAAACAATGCATAGGTAGGACTTCAACGACGGGCCTTTATATCATACCATCTGGGATATCATTTGTACAGTCAGCTGCAATGACTTAGGCAGCATAACTACCGACGCCGGTATATGCCTCCAGAGGGGTTCGTAATTGATGGTTCAGTTAGCTGTGGGATGAAAAATTAATCGAGTTCGATTGAAAGAAAACTGGGTGGATAGGGGGCGGGTTCCAAGTAAGAAATTTTCGTAGAAGGCACTTTGTGAATAGAAGAAAGTTTTGAAGAATAGGTTTGTTTGGTTCAATAGGCTCAATTTCCTCGATAAGAGATGTATTCAAAGCGAATTGAAATTATGGCTTCTGTCGTAGGTATGTTTGGCTGATGAAGGTTTCGTTTGGTCTAATTTGACGTATGAGCGTAATTGCTTTTGAAAACAAAACAAAAATGCACTCGCATAAAGTATCACCGACCATAAAGTACCACGGTTATTTTACAAGCTATGTGGAAAAATGTTAGCACCGCATTCAATTTGTTCAGTGAATTTCTAGCAACGCTTAAAAATCAGGACCAGCCTTTTTTATTCTTAAAGCCTTGCACAGCATGTGGCTATCAGTGAAGAACATTTTGAAACAATCGTATTGATAGAGTTTTGAGACAATTCCATTTATTCAGAATATGTGAGGGAGGTAGCTCATCAAATCTTCCGGTCCGCCTCTAAGCATATTGCTATGAGGTACCAGGTGGGTTTCCACCGATTGCCTGTTGATCTGCTTAATTTGGAAGTTTTCACAAATTATAATAATCCGTCCAATATATCACAAAACAATGCGATTGCTCGAGCGGATTGGCGATAATGAAATCATTGGTTATAGGACCAAGTCTTCCCCGGATGGTGCTAAATCGATGAGCTTGGATATCAGTGGAAGCAAAGTGTATTATTCTGTAAATTTTAAATTTCAATATCAATTTCAGTGAGCGAGATAAGGCGCTATAACCTTGACAAATTATTGCCAGACTTTTGGTTCAAATGCCAAAAGTCCACCAACAGGCAAAATGAGCGTAAACTAATCTTTCTAGCATCTATGCTCCCAACGATAAATACAAATTATCACATTATTTAACTCTATATGGAAGCGTTTACTACGAGAGGTCCACGCTTTGCTCCTTGATTCGAAGTAGTAGAGCGATTTCAGACACTCTCTCTGGAATCGCTCTATTTCTTGGAATCCTCTCTGCGGTACATGCTACGCAGTTGGTCTGGCCGGTGACAAGAAAAATGATGTTTTCAAGAATTGGCTACGTTAGTGTGAGATTAGATTAGATTAGATTAAAATTCCATTTATTCAGAATGTGTGTATGTATCTACACATCCTTAAGAACCAGAATTTCATAATCAAATGTTGAAGTGAAACAAAATACAGATAGTTTGACGGCCATCGAATACATCTGGGCTTGCAATCATATGGAAGCTAATGAATAGAAAAACAGAATTATTCCTGCTCATCGATAATAAAATTGCTGTTAAATATCCTTTGATATGGAGGTTATGTCTAACATCATGCGTCTTAAGTAAGCTTGTTTGATGCCATAAGCTTGAGCATGAGGTCATTAACCTCCCGTGTTTTGTTTTTCTGTAATTGACCGAAGTCACCTGAAGTTGCACAGATAGTCAACAGAATGTCACTTGGAAGTTGTGAATCATTCTCAATATGCTACTCCGAGTGTCCTTATTGATAAGATCAATGGATATCATTGTAGACTGATTTGAGCCGATAGTAAGGATGCTGTTGGGGTCAATCACTTCGTGTGATGTTAGGTTTTCATTGAGAAAATTTGTGTAACGCTTGAGAGCTGACACGCACTATATGTGATAGTGGTTTTTCATTGAAAAAAAAAACACTTTCAACTTTTACAACTACATTCTAAATTAATGTTACAACTGGAACTAATATCTGCAGCAAACAAATTGACCGTACTTCAGAGCAATCTATTCTTCTGCACGTAAAATAAAGAATAAATGATTTGGTGAAAATAGAGTCTCTAGAAGCATTTTGTGCCCTTAGGCAACTTTACGGTTCTATTGATTTCCTAGCTTAATTCATACCGAGGGGGGACTTCGTTTTATACCCAATCATTTCATTATCTCCAATCCGCTTATCTTATTGCAATGTTAAGTGATATAGTGGGCGGAACACTAAAGTTTTAGATTATCAATCGCAGACGACTTTCTTATTTGGCAGATCCATTTATGGGTATTCCTATCTAATCAATAAAGTGATACGGCCTCTTAGTATTATGATTTTCAAAATACAGATCATATACAGCTTGGAACCAATTTATACCCACTTTCGTCCATTTGATGAACAATGCTGTGTTAAACGTGAAAAACTTCATAATTTCTACATATTTTCCTTCCTACACATATATCGTACATGAAAATACAATGAAAAAAGATCTCTCTCCTTGAATTAGAATAAAATAAAAAAAAATTCCAAAAACTTGTATTTCTGTTTATTTTGTAAGAATCCTTCATCTTGTTTTCATTTCAACGCTCCTATTCATTTTTTTATTTAAATGTTTTTTTTTTGTGTGATTCTTGCAACTACTTATTCTGGAAAACTGAGTCGGTTAAGACGCAGTTACAAAGCAATAAAATGCTGAAGGTGGCTTGGTTAGATTAGCGGTCTTGTTTAGGATTTTTTCGTCAAGGAAAATTTCTCGACTCCTCGGGCACAGAGAATGATTGTTTTTGCCACACAATCATACTACTGCAAAAATGGTAGTGCATCTCAACTTAAAACTGTAATACTGCATTCAGAATACTTCATTGATGATCAAACAATAAGCTGATTATGAGTAATAAGCTTAACATTCCAGGAATTAAAGAACCCAAGTAACATTGGCAAAACCATCCAACTTTATTATGTTTTATTAGAGTTTTATGAAAGCCACTAGAAATCAATTTGGTTTTGTTATGGCACTAAGAGGTGCCAATAGGTTTTATATTTTAGTCAGGTTTATGAGACCTTGTTGTATACAACGATCTTAAAACCTTGTTTCAAATTCCTTTCACTCCTATCTAAGGTTTTATTTCGACTTTATTAGCTCGTAAAATGCGGTTTTGAAATGCCGTTTTGGGACACATTCATATTATCTTATTATGGTTAGTTGAAAAAGCATTTTAAAAACATTTTTCCTCCAGTAAATGCATTAAACGGCAAATTGGCATTTAGGGAAGTCACTATAAACAACTACTCGAGTAGGCGTTTCTAAACAACTTTACGTTTTTAGGGTAGTTTTAGATACTCTCTTGATCCATACAAAGATATGTGGGGTTTAGCTCTACTTCGGCACAAAATGATTCTCTTCGTCTTGGAGGATTTTGTTGGCCAAATTGTCTGAAACTCAGTTAAAAGATTCTTCGTATAAAAGTACATCTTTTGGCAAAGTTTCAGACTATTTGGCCACTAACTAAACCCCCATCTTTAACCACAACCCTAGAAAAGAGAATTTTTTTTGTTCCGAAATAGTGCTTAATTATCAACAGACTAATTTGATGTGCAAATGATAAAATCAAAAAATCTTGACGCTAACAAAAACTGTCTTCTTATATAGTCACGCCGCAGTGTTACTGATATTCTCCTCATTCGGTTCGAATGTGTTTGTCATCACCAAACACTTCCGAAATAAGAGAAGTTAAGCAAGCATTCGCGAACGAAAGGAGTGCTGTCGTTGATGGGTGGCTTTGTGACTGACTCGTGTTAGAGGAAGTTTTGTGCTATTCGCGCAATGTTACATTCCCTCTCATCGTCGTTCTTCACTGTTTGCTATTCGAACGTAAGTAACTTCGTCGACGAATGTTGTTTTAGATTCGCCGCGAGTAAATTCAGTAAAAAAAAAAGTGGAAAACTCGAATTCGTCTTTGGTCTCTTGACGCTGTGCCGAAGAATGGTATTTTCGATTCGCCTCGAGTAAAGTGTGATGAAAAAACGTTTTGGCTTATCACTTTGGTTCCTTTTTTTATGAATACGCTGATTATTAGTTGCTTTGGTAATCATCTGAGGAGTGATCCTATTAGTCCGGCTGGAAGTGATTTACACCCCACTCACATTACAACTTATATCACGTGATATAGACTATATTGATATCAGCATCCATACATCTAGTTTTCACTAGAAATTATGTGCATGGGATTTGAAATTAATATTCTCTCATCACCACGGAGAAAATACAGTCCCGGTTGAAACAACAAACTTGTTTGTTGATATCTAAACTAAAAAAAAACTAGTTGTTTCAGAAATCCGATTTGTTGCTTTAAACCACCGATTTTGTTTTGAAACAAACAGCCAGGTTGATTGTTTCTACCTAACTATATTACAACAATACTACAGAAATTATGGCTGTTCTAAACTAATATTTTTGTTGTTTCCACTTTGAAAGGGGATTATTATTACCAAAATACAGGTAGCGTTGACTGAGGGGAACAAATTAAAATTTTAGATTGATTCAACCAAAGCGGCGGTTGAACCAAACTGATATTTTGTTGGGCGAAAATATAACTAAAAATTTAGTTTGAAACAAACTATTTTGTTGGTTTATTTCATTTTCCGTCATCCGGTCCCGCTGCATGCTCTGGCGCTGTCACTCAACAACAGGTGAAAATTTAATATTCTATTTAAAAAACCTGAAAATAATAGAAAGGCTCGCATTATCATTTGTAGATTTTTCTTAGACTAAAAGAACCCGCATAATCACAAACCATTCCTGGACCATTTCCCTTATTGTTGATGACCGTTTCCGTTATTGTTACGACACTTATCCATACAGTTGAAAACTATAAACTAATAGTTTTAACAATATGTCAGATGGTAAAAGGCCAAATAACAATATGCTGAATAGGCGGTTAAGTTAGGTTACCATAAAAAAATCGCTATTTTCACGAACAAAATGTTTGCTGTACTCTATACCAAAAAGTTGGTATATAATTCAGACCGAGTGCAGACAATAAAATACCTTTCAATGATAATATAGCATACATTAACAATATGTGTTTCCAGAAATTTGTGCAACTGACTGAAGGTGCACATTTATGAGATAATCATCGCTAACTCTGTCAGGGAGAAAGTAAACGGCACATAGGTATAAATGCATAGGGTACGATCCTTGAGATTCAACGAGATCCAAACTTGCTCCGCCGGCTTCCAAGATTCATCTTCAATGATGTGTGATTCGAGACCGTAAAGTACAGCGAAACGCCTCCACCAGAAACCTTTCGACTATTTAGTGCACTTCCGTCGGACCGAAGTACCTTGTTGGACAAACCAAAAGCAGCTATGGAAAGAGTGTTATCATTGAGCCATGTCTCAGTAAGGACGATAATGACATTGTCCTTGCACATTGCTTGTCACAGATTCTTGAGCCTTCCTCCCTCCTTGAAGCATGACGAACTTAATGGATGCCTCCTCATGAATCACCATCACCTCGATCACGACTGCAGGTTCTCCGAGGTTATACAAATAAAAATACGTAAAATCTTGTAAATAACGCCATCTTTGGGAAACAAACAAAAACTTATGTTAGCTTTTAAGTGGTTTTAAAACGGCAAAGAACATGAACAAATAGTTTTATAGTATTCATTGCAAAGATAAATTGGCATATTGGCCAAACTGTGATTTTTTCCAATCGTCATATTGAAATAAAAGAAATAATTGAACAGTGGAAAAATTAATGCACCAAATTTAAAATGTAATGCAAATGAACAGTAGATCGGAGACCAGTTTTGGCACTCTTAAAGATAAACTTTTTGTATTCCATCAATTTTTAGGAAATCCAAGATTATATTATCGAAAGTATTTGTTTTAATTTTGTTTTTGTCAACTACATCGAAGCTGTACGGCAGAAATAAAACTAAAATTGTTAGTTGGGAAGACATAATAAACATACGAATTTTTTAAACGTCATCTAATTTTTTTTGGTTTATCTCAACTACCATGATTCATCAGATCTCTTTGTGGATTTTTTGGAGAGCATTTTATGAATATCAAACAAATCTTAGTCTTTTGTTCGGATCTTCCAATGAACTTTTTCCAAATTTAAGAACTTTTTAATATCATTGCACTCCGTCAAAATTTTTGCAGGGATCTCAGAAATCTGATAAAGACTTTTCCTTAGTTTACAAGTTACTTCATTAACAAGTTTCTATGAAATTCAAAAAAAAATGTTGAGGACATTTTATATAGAAAAATTGTTCATTTCGGTTCTAGTTTTGACGAGTATTTGGAATACTTTTGGTGCTTCTGATGAACTTTTTCGCTTTTTCGAAGTGAGTTAATATCTTAAGTATGTTGTGACATAAAATTCAATGCTTTAGAGTATTTCAATAAAGTTGCTTTGGAAGCTTTGGAAAACACGGAAAGTACAAGAAAAATCAAGACATTTCAAGAAATGTGCAGAAGAATTAGTCCTTTTATGAGTATCGAGAAAGTTGAATGTACTTCTGAAAATGACGCAAGAAAATAATGTTCTGAAACAAACTGAAAACTCTGCATCGAAAATTAACATTAAGCTTAATTTTTTTTAAACCACTTTTTTGAGCGCATAAGTAGAACGATTGTAATAAGATAATAGGAAAATTTAAATGAACACTTCACTTGATCACCTTTTAAACAATAAAAAATAAAAATCTAAAACACTTTTTCAAACTATCACTAGTAAACGTGAGCAAATTCCATTAAATTCCACTAAAGAAAGCGTATCCTTTGACAGATAGGCCTATTGCATCTGTAACTTACAGACTTCTTCAGTGTTGAGCACTCAACAAGTCTAATCCTACTAGCTTTAGTCTTAAGTGTGAATTACAATTTCCAACAAAGTCACAAAACTGCGTGCTACGACATCAACGTCGTCGTCGAAGCCAAAAAGTTGGACGAACTTCCCGATGACAAAATTTCAGGACGGACTTTGTGTCTATCTCCGCTCTTTGAATCAAACCCTCCAATCCAATGTCAAATGGCAAACACTACAACCCTTCATCTTACCCTAACCCTCTCCAAGGTTCCAAGGGACTCGAGACTATCTCTAAGACTCGAACGACACAAATCACTCAATCCATTGTTGTTTATATAAACCACGTCAATATCTTAAACACCATGAATTATGAAATTCAATTTAATTATATGTGAATTAACAACCACATCATCCTCAGACGAATTGAAAGTAAGCTTATTAATGACCTTTCTTCAACTTTCTAGCAGTTTGTACGTTTAATTTTAAGTTTCTTCCTAAGTAATAGCAGTAAGTTGGTGATTAAATGATGTTTTTACGATAACTCAACTAGAGAAACACAAAAGATGATAAAAAAATAGTTTCAACACCAAATATCGATTTTATCTGTCGTTTTTAAGTGTGGAAACTTTTCATTAGAATCGCGATACAATTTCAGTTTTATAAAGTCACTCATAGTTAGATTTTTATGGATTGCCTTATAACTAGGATTATTTTGTTTGCAAAACTTTTTTGCTAAGGTATAATTTCTTCAGAATAAATAGCAAAGAAACCTGAACGTGAGCGAATTGTTCGACTGAAAAATATTTATTCCATCTGCAGCTCAAGATTACACAAACTGAACATTGAACATTTAACAAATGGCAACGTATTTACAACCTAACCTTACACACTCAGTGATCCAGTATGGACATTTTTGATTCAAGGAAAGTTCCACCTACTGAAGCAGAAACCGTAGTCGTCTGAACGACACGTGACGCCACTGATCGCTTAATCACGATGCTAAATTCAAAATTATAAATAAAAAATAAAAATAAGTTTCTGAATCAATGAAAACTATTGTCGTTATGTCATGATTAATTTAATGATAGATGGATATTAGCATGAGCAACGAAAATAAACACACTTGCTACCAAGAGATTGATTTAAAAGCTTTTGATAGACAAACCAGTAACCACCGAGTCATACGGCCACTTAACTCCGCATCGGAGGCACAGCAATAACCATTGAAAATTTATCACTCTATTCTCGTGAAATACTCCGTATCTCAAGTGGCGTCTGGAAGGTTTCAATAATGCGTATTATAGTTTCAAAATTCCCACATTGACAAAACCAGACGCCACATTTTACCATTTCAAACAAGCATAAACCGACCGACCGGCCCTACGGCCTGATACGAATGCGTCCGTTCGACCGATATTGCCATCCATTGTCTCTGCCCCTCTTGACATAATTAAGAAGAGGTTCCAGATGACGTAATATGATCCTTGAAACGTTCATCGAAAGGAACCAAAATATGGGAAGCAATGAAAACAAAAACCCATGAACCCGACCCAGCAGCTGCTAGATCAAAAGTCTTGCTCTTGTGCCGTACTTGGAAGACGACGAGAGTAAGAAACAACATTGAAAGAACCATCTCGTTCGAAGGGGCTTGACCTGGCGAAGTTTTTCACTTGAATCCCTCTAAGCCTCAGTTTGAAACAACGCACAACCTGAAAGAGATCAATAAACAACTTTACCCATTCAAATCGTAACCGCTGAACCTGTGGAAAATAAAAAGAAAACACTCATCGTTGAACAACTTAACCGATATAAACTTAAATTAACCAAATCGATCGGGAAAGGATCGAACATGGGGAAAATAAACAAAAAATATAAGAACCAATTGACTTTTCCCGTTGCTTCGTACGGAGAAAGGTGCTGCATAAAGGACTCGATTCCAAAGGACCGAGCCGAACTCGAGTTCCAGGTCGCGCCATAAATTATTATCCCTGGGAGGAATTTCATTACCCCGCCAGATTTTTTCTGGCTCTGAGGATTCTGACGGATGAGGGAATTTCGGCCCAACGGGCTTTTTCGCTCGAAGAAAAAAAAACCGCAGACTGTTTTATTTTGGGTCTTTCAAGTTTAATATGAAAAGAATTTGAGTCTAGAACGGAAGAAGGAAAAAAAATGGGATACAATCGTACGCGGCGAGCGAGGATAAAATGCTATTTCCGAAAGAATGGGAATTATGCTGTTAAGACGGGAATGGCAGCAATGTGTCGGTGGAAAAAGTATGGTTCTGCGTGGAGGAGGCTAGCGAAGTGTGCTTAACTCTTTCGCCTCGGAGGGATTTTAAAGTGAAATTCCCGTCCGGAGTTCCCTGGTTGATGCCACCGGCTGTGCGTGTTAAGTAGAGGAGCAGAGAGCGAGAAAAGGATTCTGAAAGGGCCTACGCTGTGAATTAGCAATCAAATCGACCGAAACAATAAATGATCTGGAAAGGTTTTTGGTGGGATTACTGATGATGCTCGGTTTTAAATGTTGAAGTGCGATTGTTGTGACTTTAAGATGTCATTTTTCAACAAGCTAGGCTTCGAGTTTCCAATTTTTCTTCGATGACAGAAGACTGTCTCACCATATGATAAATGGTTTTCCCACTTGACCACCTTCTTTTTCTACGATTGTTCGTTTGTGCGTTCGGCAAGAGAATCTGAAAAAGGAGCAACATGATTAGGTACCTACATATTTGCTGTCTCACTGCGAGGATTGACCCACATCTTGAACGATGTTATTCCCTTTTAAATCCTCAAAAGAAATTCCACTCTATACAGAAAAAAAAAAAACAAACACGAACGAATCGATATCCATCGTGAACAGTGAGGCAAGATTAACTTGCTCAACATTGCTTCGAATGCCTCACATGCTGTTCCACATATGCGTCAAACTGCTTCAGAAGAAGGACTCCTGGAGGGTGCGATCAATCGATTCTCAGCATTCAAGGAACATATATGAGAATATATACTCCGAGTGATGGAGCTGAGCTTATAGGAAAAAAATCCAACAGAGCTTCTCATCAATCATTTGCCATTCAGGGACATTCGTTCTCACTACAGAAATCAAGAGGAAAGTGTAACTGTGGCACAATGTGGCATGTGGCAAGCGGTGGAAGTGCAGGCTTTAAATCCTGGGATTCCGCTACAGCTAGGATGATGCTATGATGGGAGTGTTCGACACATAATGTGCGTTTATGGTACGAAAGACTGATGCAATAAGCCTCGGTGAAATGGGTCAGATCGATTTGATGGGAATGATATGTTATTTGATTATAAACATCTTTCAGTTTTATGATTTGTTCGCAGTATCTTGCGAGGCATTTTTATGATGAAGGATGTGCAATCTGACATATTCTGCTAGATGCAGTTACCATAAATATTATCAAATTATGAGGTAATTCATACCTCGTACCGTGCGGTTGTATTTTGCATGGCTCAGAAAGTTGTAACTTTGAAGGTACTCACAGAATTTAAAAAAAAAAACATCATGTGGTGATGATTATTAAGTATATCCCTCAACTGACTATTTGATGGCATCGACTTTTAATGAAGAATGGAAACCAAGCGGAGATCAATTAATTTTTGATTTTTTGCTAGGTTTTATCATAATATAATTTTTTTGGGCATACTAAAAAGGACATTATTTGTATATGCAATCGAGTATTAGATTTCATTTCACTGAAAGTTTAATGGTATTTTCAATGATGTGAATGTTAATCCGTATTGTATCAAATCAAAATTGATCGTTTTAATAGCCTATGAAAACAATCGTTTTTAAAATTGGTTTTTACCCTTCTTACATCAGATTGCTGCGAAACTTGGCTTTTTACCCGAGGCCCGGAAGGCTAAGTGTCATATACCATTCGATTTAGTTTGACGAACTGAGCTGTATGTGTGTATGTATGTGTTTGAGTGCTTTACAAATAATGTCACATCCGTTCATCTCAGCCGTTTTTAATTTTGTCGGCGGCAAATGACAGCTACAGTATTTTCATAGAATGCTTTTATTTTTTGACGTAGACTACGTCTTACGGTAAGGGTAGGGTGTCAATTGAAAATCTGAAAATAAGCGACCGTCACGAAATATCGTTACAAATTAAACGCTAATAACTTAATAAATTCTCAGTAGATTTTCAAGATGTTTACATCAATCGGTTGGAAATTTTCCCGCGTATCAATTCAATTATCAAACATTATCCGTTAACAAATTCAAGCTATTGAAAATAACCAAAATATGAGGTGATTTCTTATAATGCTGATTTTTCAGAGTAAACTTACTAGATGCACTGTACTTTACTATCACAGATTTCAAATGTACACGGTGTTCAATAAGTTCGAATACAAGTTTTCATCATTGCGTAGGTATGCGCCATGTACATATTCTGCATTGGTATTGGTGTCAGCTTTAGCTTCATTCATACGCTACCGAATGTGCGCGGTGTTGACATTCTGTTAGTTGTTGTTTGTTTGTTACGCGCGATGAAAGAGTATCGGGACTTCGTAATTAAGCGTTTTTTGAACGGTGAGCGACCCGGCGATATATTCCGGCTGCTGAAATCGCATGGGGTCAAGCGGAACTTTGTCTACACGACCATCAGGCGATACCGGGAGACGTCCTCGACCAATGACCGTGCGAGATCCGGTCGGCCGCGTTCAGCGAGGACGCCACGGGTCATCAAGATCGTGAGGGAGCGAATTCGGCGCAAAAAGAACCGCTCAATCCGGAAAACGGCTGCAGATCTCAACGTTTCCATTGGAACCGCTCACACCATACTCACCAAGGACCTTGGTTTCAGGCCTTACAAAAAACGTAAGGTCCATGGCGTTTCGGAGGCTACCAGCAAAAAGCGGTTGGATCGATCTAAGAGGATCCTCTCTCGGCACGCTGGTCAGGAGTTTGTTTTTTCGGACGAGAAACTGTTCGTGCTGCAGCAGCCGCACAATGTGCAAAATGACCGGGTGTGGGCGCCATCGAGGGACAGCATTCCTGAATCCAATATAAACATCCCTCGGTTCCAAAGTGCCGCGTCGGTGATGGTTTGGGGGGCAGTATGCAAACGTGGTAAGCTACCCTTGGTGTTTATTGAAAAAAACGTCAAAATCAACGCGACGTACTACAAAACTGAGGTTTTGGAAAAGGTTGTTGCCCCCAGTCTCCGAAGCCTCTACGGCGATGAGCACTACGTGTTCCAGCAGGACGGTGCACCAGCCCATACGGCAAATGTGGTTCAAGCCTGGTGTCGGGACAATTTAACCGACTTTCTGGACAACACTTTGTGGCCTCCCAGCTCCCTGGACTTGAATCCTCTCGACTTTTTTGTTTGGTCCTATATGATGGCGAAGCTGAACGAATACAAGGTCAGCACTTTGGATCATTTCAAGACGGTAATTCTCAAAATCTGGGACGAAATGCCCATGCAGTCCGTGCGTGCCGCCTGCGACGCGTTCGAGAAACGTTTGAAGCTCGTTAAGGAGTACAAAGGGGGGGTCATTCCAAGAGAAATGTTGTAAACGTTCCTTGTTAACATAGCTTTCAATAACATAAATCCAAAAAATCAAAAAACATGTTTTCATTTTTTTAACAAATTTTGAAAGTGTATCCGAACTTATTGAACACCGTGTAAGCAAGGGAGGTCTCATATGCAGCAGTGAACAATATAAAAGGGGTACACCTTCGCAAATTTACTCATTCGTGACGCAGTTCTGGAGTTGGGCAGACCAACGAACCATCGAGGATCATCAGCTGGTGATGGCATAAGCTCTGGAGGCAACCTCGATGGCACGAAGCCTTATAGTGCGGAGCGGCAAAGCGCCAATGTGGATTTGGCAGCTGGTGGTGACACGTACCATAGAAGGTGCAGTGGCGACCAACCAGTGGACAGGTAGCTGATTGCTCTGCAGGCTGTTGCTAGCAAGCCGTTGGCTAAGCAACCGTTGCTAGGCAGCCACTAAAATGCAGTGGTGTGCTAGGCAGTCGGTTGCCCAAAACGGTGATGATTTGTTGCCAGTCGGTAGGCGCCACCACGAGGAGCGAAATCAGGTGGCTGAGTGTGTGTGATATTCTTGGTAGCCATCTTTATTTATAGCACAACGCGCATGGCAGAAATAACCTGCTTCGTGAAAAAACCGAGAAGGTTTCAATGCTAATGTGGAATATTTCAAATCCGTCCTTTTCAGGGCGAACAATCCAATTTTGAGAGTTTGTTTAATTTGAATTTATCTAACAACTTACAGACAGCGGTGGATTAACAATTTTAGTTTTCTCTTCGTTGCATACCTTGAGCATTGTGCGCAATTTACAAATGGCTGGCGTCATGGAAAATCTAAACACCGGTCGTTAATAATTCAATCGTTTCTTAATTGATTTAATTTTGAGCTGAGATTTTTGTGCTAATCTAGATGTTTTTACGATTGTCATTTTATTTACTGAAGTATTTAAAATTTTATTTTACAAATAAAAGATGAATATGTTTTGCGTACATATTCATCAATCGGTGTTGGAAAATTCTAAGAAATGTTGTGTACCTGCAAGTATAAAAATAATCCCTATTACGAACAACGTTTTAATTCTCGAACCTAATATTCGGTACTAAAATTCTTTGCACATTCGAATTAGCACTGTTATGAATAGTTATTCTGTTGTGTTAACGATTCGCGTTGGATAAGAGTTTTACTTCTAGGTAGAAATAAGTATTTAGAAACTGAAAGTGCGAATAAGTACGCTGCCTAATCGATTTGATGTTAACCGTATGCGCAAATTTCGAAAGCGCGGTAAAATCGAACAAAATGAAAACCCTCCGAAACGACAATGTGTCTATCCTCGGAGACAGTACCTACATTGCAATGTTCCCCTATGAAACTAAAGAAACTAATCAAATGGTTTAACGTAGTCTACGTCAACCGGTCGTGTGTTATACACAACCCCACTGATTTTTTATTATACATTTCGTTCCGGAAATATGAACGAAACAGTATTTCACGGCTTATTATCCATCAATTCATTCTCTAATTACATACTGAGCTAGTTATGTACCGATATTAGTCAAATTAAAGTTACAAAATCTTCAAGAGTTAGTCAAAATTTCGTTATGATTGGATACTCCCTCATGAAGTTATGACCAAAACAATACCTGAGAGCACATAAATCGTGAGTTGGAAAAATATTCATTGCAGTTCAAAACCGGACAAGACCACTCGCACCAATGTAAAGTAAATGCTTCTGTGAAAATTGAATAGAAACAGCCTGCCATACTCTAACGTAACTATCAATACTTTCTCTTCATATCTTTGGTTCTGGCAGAAATTGCTGTCCACTCTTAGAGTCTCATGTTGAAGGGATGATATTTTCTTCAAGCGTTATAATTACGTAAAAACTTTAGTTTTACACCGCAACACTTGAATTTTATGATTTTTGCAATGTTACTGATTTCGTTATGTTCATCAATTTTATTATTAAATTACAAGACCGGGACTTTTAATCGTGCTATAGGAGTCCGGTACTAACGAATACACGTAGCATGTAGGATTTGTGCTAAATGGGACTAAACTGGAATATCTTGATCGGTTCAAATGATAACACCCGTGAGTGTTAAGGAAAAAAATTCAGCGATGGATGGCCATACTTTGGTAAAATCTATTTTCGAGTATGCCACCAGCTGGTCCTCTGGTGTTTTTATTCAATCACATTAGTGCGGTGCAGTACTTTCTTGCTTCTTTTAAAATAAATAAATAAATAAATAAAATCCGCACCCGGGTGATTTTCACCAGAGATTTCGAAACCCTGCTCACGACACGAGCACTCGACACTGAAGAAGTCTGTATGTCTCTGAAATAGGACTATTTTCTGTCGAAGAATAAGCTTTTTCTAGTGGATTTTAAAGGAATTTGGTCTTTACTAGTGATCGTCTTAAAATGTGTTTCAGTTTTTTATTTTTTATTTTTTTTAAGTTATCAAATCAAGTGTAAATTTTCCTAGTTTTCCAATAGTCGATTAAGTAATGTCCTATGTATGAAAATATAAAGCTGAAAGAAAAACATTGGTCCCATGATAAGGATTAATGGAAGCAAAATTTATGCTTATCATCCATTTAGTTGTGACAACACCAATGTGGAGACATGGAAGTTTAAAAGCAATTTTTTTTTAAATAATTAGACATGTATATGTACACCGTGTCCAATATGTTCTCATACAACTTCAAACTTCGTTGTTTTACAAAAGTTCTTCGGAATTTATTGTTATTTTTTTAAACAGTGCCGCTTGTGCACGGCTTCCATCGGCATTTCGTCGCAAATTCGAAGGATTACGACTTTGAACTTGGCCAAAGTAGACACCTTGTGCTCGTTTATTTTCGACCGTATGTATGACCACACAAAATAATTCAAGGGGTTTAGATATGGTGAACTGAGGGGCGTTTCATTCGTGACCAAAAGTCGGTCAAATTTGCCCGTCACCACTTTTGGACCATATTCGCTGCATGAGAAGGCGCTCCGTCATGCTGAAACACGTAATCATCCTTCCCAAATATTCTCTCTAAGCTTGGCTTCACGACATACTGCAAAACTTCCGTTTTATAAAATTAAACATTGATCTTAACACCTTTCTTGATGAAAACAAGCGCTTGCAAATACCCTCCAAACAATCACAGAGGCGGCGCTTTGGAACCATGTAATGTTTCTGTCGCTATCTGAGATGTCTTTGGACCTGCAGGCCCATAACCTGTCGTTTTGCCAATTGTGAGACTACTGCAGGGAAAATAACTTTTCATTGGAAAAGACAAAGTCTCATCCAGCGTGCCGCGATAGTAGAAGAGTTGCTCTTTCAAGCCTTTTTTCTTGGAAAATTCCGAAACTCCGTGAACCCTACGTTTCTTGAAAGCTTCGCTTCCCAGGTCCTGTTGGTGTCTTGTAGTTGTAGGCAACTAAATTGTGTAACTATTGAAAAAATACACACATTTAAGAGATGGTGTTCACTTTTGCACTCATTTTAATCTTTAATATTACTTTGTTTTCTGTGTAGTACTTAAGTTTAAATCATTTAAGTATTTTCAAATAAAAATTTAAACAAATTATGAAAAGTTACCCTTGGGTCACACCCTGTAGGTCTATTGGTTTCTGCGTTACATCGATTTAATAACATACTTTAAAATACTTCAGCTTTTATATTAGTTTAGATGAACTTTATAAAAACCAGGTATGCAAATTAGTTAAATATGACAAAATTTTGACAAACTCAAAGTTCCTTTCAGCTTTGCGAAAGTGTTCCCTGGTGTTTATGTGAATTAGCGCAAAATTCGTCTACAGAGCTGTAACTGTCGATATAATCCTTTTAATTTATTGAAAACTGAGCGGAATTATTTTCTTTCTTGTTAGCAACCCTACTTTTTCAACAAAAACAGCCAAAACATAATTTCGTTTTGTCTAAGTTTAAACTGCTTCTACCCAAATTTTCAAAAAAAAAAAAAAAAAATACTCAATGGGTAATTTTCTGCGGCGTTTTTTTTTCGTGTTGCAATTTGATGTGGGACATCCTTTATAAAGGGATCTTTTAATTTAGTTTGAAGGAAATGAGCTAAATAAGATTTTTTAATTCATTCTCTTCAAATTTAATTTGAAAACCCCTCACTTAAATTCCCTAGCTCGAAAGATGATCTTGTAAATTTTTATGATGAAATTCAAGTAGCATACATGTTCCTTCTTATTTTGAATCAAACTTATTGACAAGTGTTATGTCTTATTAAATGTTACTTCAGCTAAACTGTTAAATCTTGAAAATGTGTACAACAAAGGTGAACAAGAGTTCTTCAACACGTAATAAATCATCAATGACAAAAATTAGGGTTGATAGGATCCACTAACAGACTTCTTCAGTGTCGAGTGCTCGACTGCCAGTTTTTTCTATTATAATTTTGGGTGGAAGTCGACACTGAAGAAGTCTGTAAGTCCCCGACGAAATACGCCTATCCGTCAAAAGATAAGCTATCTGTAGTGGAATTTATCGGAATTTTCTCGCGTTCACTAGTGATAGTTTGAAAAAGGGTTTCAGTTTTTTTTTTTTTTTAAAGTGATCAAGTGAAGTGTTAATTTAAATTTTCCTAGTTTTTCAATTAACATCGTTCTTCTAACACGCTCGCATAAGTGTTTTTTTAATTTTTAAAGTGTTTTAGAGCAAGTGAAACAAAACTTTCGTGCAAGATGCGAAAAAAAACGTAAAGGATTACACACGTACAAAGTCCAAAAGGCGCCTAATCGCGATGAAAGGCAGAATACGGTAGGTAAAACACGTGCACGGAAGCTCTGCAACCAAATGTTGACGAAACCATATTGCCTCGTTATGGATGATGAGACGTATGTAAAAACAGACTTCCGGCAGCTTCCGGGGCTCCAGTTTTTCACTGCTCATCAAAAATTCGAAGTCCTTGAGGACGTTAGAAAGCAGAAGATGTCAAAGTTTACCAAAAAATATAAGATTTGGCAAGCAATTTGCATGTGTGGAAAGCGGAGCACCCCATTCGTGACAACTGGAATGGGCAGGTGTACCTAAAGGAATGCCTCCAAAAGCGTCTACTTCCTCTTCAGAGGTCACACGATGGTCCTACGATTTTCTGGCCGGTTTTAGCCTCGTGCCATTACTCGAAAGAGGTTTTGGAGTGGTACAAGGCTAAGGAGGTCAATTTCGTGCCGAAGCGTCTCAACTCCCCGAACGCACCGGAACTGCGGCCATTTGAAAAGTACTGGACCACCATGAAGCAGGCACTTTGAAAGCATCCTAAGAAAGTTAAATCGGAAGAAGATATGAAGAAAAAATGGATTGCCACGCAAAAAAAAGTTGGTCCACATGTTGTACAGTACCTTATGAGTAGTGTAAAGAAGAAGGTTCGTGCATTTGGATACGGAATTGAAATTGAATAAAACAAACATGGGAAAATATTCATATCATGTTTTATTTTACTCCCTGAAAGTTTGAAGACGAATGGTTGAACGGGCGAATTTTGCCGAATATTTGTGAGTGTCACAATTTGATTCCGTACACTCTTTATGAAACAAGCACTACGGAAGCATCCCAAGGAGGTCAAATGTGAGGAAGACATGTAGAAAAAGTGGGTTTCCGTACAAAAGATGCAGCAGCCAGATGTTGTACAGAACCGAAAGAGTGGAGTTAAGCATAAGGTGCGAGCGCACGATTATGGCATTGAAGTTGAAAGAAATAAATATGCCCAAAGCTAACCAATGGATTAAATTTTAAAGTCTGAAATTTTGAAAAGGATCGGTTGCCTAAGTAATTTTTCAGAGCAATTTTTCCGTGATGCAATTTGATGTGGGACACCCTTAATAAATACCGTCGTTTTGTCAAAATTGATCAATAATATGAATATCAATAATATTTTCATGGTGGCATAAGCCTCGATTATAAAGTATTCCAGTCAATACATCTGACCTAAGACCGATGATTTTGCAATCAGCTACTATTTCAGTGGACTGTCCATCAACCATATTTAACAAGTTTTTCAAATCCACCCAATTTTCATTCATTTGACGATTAAAAAAAACAAAAACTTTGCTTGAGACTAGCGAAATGAAAGGGGTTATGATGTATGGTCAATATCGGAGTCATTGTTTGTTTTCTTTGCAATGAGTCCAAACGGGCGCGCCTTTGAAGAGTGCTCTCACTCCTCAAATGGTTTAAATAGCGGAAACTTTCACTAGAATTTGATTCATTGTCAACAAAACAAACAATGACAACTGTAACAACACCGAATACTTTATCATTTCTGAATAGTGATGAAGTAATTCGTCATGCACTAAACAAAGGATACGGGATATACTACAATAGATCAATTTTCTGGTTCGCAGTGGTTTACGTCCTGAACAGAGGAAAAAAAACCCATATCATACCCAAACATTATAAAATTAGTGACCCGATCGCACGAACGGCTTCAATTTTTATTTGCTTACTTTTTTTCTTCCTTCCAATTTTGTCAAAAACGGAGAAGCCACCCAATAGATAGAAGCCAACGTTAGGTAGAATCATGAGTACCTTCTTTTGGGTACATCTAATTTAATTGTGCGTTGAATAGGCTCCCGAATATGAGTGAAAATAACTCAATTTTAGACTTTTTTTCTTGCTGTGTTGTATCCTTGCTTCACACGAACAGTACACGGAAATGTGCTTTTAAAGTCCTGTATAAGCTTGACATAATGTTTGAGAACAAATTTAATCTGTTCACAGGCCGAAATACTTCATCTCATTAAACTGCCATCCGCACACCAGGGAACAACAGAAAAGCATATTCAGTCGCCGATAAAAGCTGCCGGCTCAAATAGATTTTTTCTTCTTCTCTCACTTCAGAAAGAAATGGAAATCCATTCTAAATAAATGTTGAAGTTTGAAGATCAGGTATCCACCGTCAGCCGCAACCTCTGTCGCCGCCGTGGTAAACTTGTACAACGTCTTGAAAAGAATATCCTACAGAGCCCATAAGCAAATAAACAGAATCGTTTTCGGCAATCCCTTCCCGGCAGAAGCACCGCATAGCGCCCGCATTATGCGTTGTTGTCGTCGTTGTCGTTTCCAAAACCAAGTAAATATGGTTAGTATCGGATTACACGGTCGGTGCTGAAGAGATTCAATGCATGATAACGTGAACGGCTGCGTAGGCGGACCGTTGAGAGTGGAGCAAAAATCGATTATCCACCGCAGCCATGGACCGTTGTGAGTTGAAGTACGCAGGGTGGGTGGAGATGTGCCTGCTCATCTGAGGTTTAGTATTTTTGCAATTTATTTACCCAAATTGGGAGGTCCTCTCCTTTCACCTTTCCGGACACACGTGTTACTTTGAATTGTCGGTTGGGAGGATGCCAATCAATTGACTTCCCCTAGTTGCCAAGGTGAATCTCGGCTCAAGAATTTTCGACCCCCAAAGGTCACAGCAAAATTCCATCCACTCGTCACACAGCCATCAAGGACCGAATGCCACGAATTCTCCTGTTGTGAGGATACATTTCCCCATTTCGGAGATTTGTATGTGCTTTCTTCTCTTGTTGGAGAGCACTGTGTATGAGAATCCACCCAAGGTTTGTTAAAAAAGGAAAACAGGCTCCGGTCGGTATTGTGGGAAGTTTTCCGAAAAAACGATATTCGATTATTGCCGGGAATAATGGCTGATGGCTGCCTTCCGGGTAGATTTCCACAGCAATTCACAACGAGCTTTCACGGGAAAATGAAAGAAGAAAAAAGAATTGCCCCATCGTCCTCGGCTGTGCTTTCGGCAGTTTTAAAGAAGGAGGGTGGCATTATTGTGATCATAATACCGCTGATGGTTGCAGAGTCGTACTCAGCAGGTGGCCACCCGACATGAATGGTCATGAAGGCAAACACATTTTATTAGGAATGTAGGAATTAAATAAATTCCAATTTTTTTTTCAAATTTCTGTTGTTAAATGGAAAGGTTGAAAATCTGATATGTATTTTCAATCAGATTTGTTCGAATTTGTTTTTCGCAAAGCTAATGTGAATGCTGAACTAATGCATACTCGACGTGTTACAAACGCACAGATAATGCAATAACTGCAGCTGGCAAAACTATTGTTTCTTATGATACATCAAATAATACTCAAAAAATTAAAAATTCGAATGCTTCAAGAATGATTGAAAAATTCTATTCAGAAGAGAATAAGTATATTCTCCCTTGTCTTCTGGAAGGTATTAAAAAAAAGTACAAACCCATCAACTATATACATTAGACCTACAACGATGCTCTCTTCAAATCGCGCACTCGAAACCGAAGAAGTCTGAAAGTTACCAATAGTAGACCAATCTGTCAAAGGATAAGTGGATAAGTTTTGCAAGTGAAATTTGAAGAAATTTTCTCGCGTTTACTAGAGATAGTTTGGAAAAGTGTTTCAATTTTAATGTTTTAATTTTGTTCAAAGTGATCTAGTGAAGATATTATTTCAATTATCTTTGTTTTCCAAGAGTAAATTTGCTTTTTTTTAGTGAAATATCATTAATAATGGTTTTTGATAAGTGAATCAGAAAATAAACGCACCTTTTGACACTCAAACAAATACCTACCCCGAATACGACACTGGATGGTTGTTTGAACCTTCCGGTGTGTGCAGCTTAAAAGTGTGTCACTATGTAGGCTGCGATGGGGCGGTGAAGGGAGCAAACATTCGCTCCATGGTGATTGATGACATTTATAATCCTGAAGGTTACGGCTGAGCATGTCGGCAGTATGCTAAAAAGTGGATCATTTTTCTTAGTACGAATGGAATTTTTCCATGGAAATCAATCTGAATCGTTATAATGCGAGGCTGCTGGTGGGATGTTTAATGGATGCTTTCAATCGACAACATGTTTCTTTTTTTTTTTTCTTAGAATCTTCAGTAGATCCATTCATAGAACATCGGTTGCGTTATTTATTCATCTCTATGAGATAGAAATACGAAATTATATATATTAAATTAACACGAGCTTTATTTGCAATAATAATGAACTATAATCATGCTAATTTTGATTAAAAAAAATGTTCTCAAAAAACTGAAAACGGAGCTATAAAAAGTTTCAGCTTCCTTCCTTTTCATCGTAAACTTACTAAGTTAAACATGCTGGAGTTTTCAGCGCCAATGCAAGCCAATGAAGCAAGGTCAAGGCTCGTTACGTTTGATTCCGGAAATGAAGTTAGAGTGGCACGCGAGCCTGATTAGCTATCAGTCACTTTCATCGCACGGTTGGTCTCCCGGAAGGCCCGTGCCAGTCAAGTCAAAACGACCACCGGCGATGAAGACGACAACAACGTTGGTGAGCTAATTATATGTTTACGGAACCTCCAATATACGCCCTTTGTTGAAATATGAAATCTTGAGGAAAACACAGTCAACAGAACGGAAAGCATAAAAATAAACCATGCCTTCTACCAAATTAATAATGGGTGGCCGTGGGAAGAACTTTTGCTTAGTGTGCGTTCCTAAGTTGGTTTGCTCTTGTTTCACAAATGGGACGAAAACTAGTTCGGTTTCAAATTCTCATCTCCATACTGCCATGCATATTTATGATGGAGTTGAACCAAAATTCCTACTCAATGTATGACGCCCTTTTCAAGTGATGACATAAGCACACGGTACGATTATCGGACTGTTTGAATTTCGTTCACGTGTCTAGTATTTTTACGGGCGTTTGAATATTTGCCTACGGCTTTGTGGCTCGTTATCTTCAGACAGTGAATCCATTATTAGTTACGTTGCTTTGCGGCTCTGTGTCGAAATCGTCTGAATAAACATACGATGTCACCGGTCGGCACCCAATGTGTGACGCCGTCGTCGTCGATGTCAGAAGTCAATCCACTTCCGCTCATCCAGTGTGCTGTAGTAGGCCCCAAAAATACCCAAATGAATGGCTTGAACGTGACTCCATTTATACGCAGCAAATATTTTCATTTTTGGAATCAAACGAGCATTCAAACTTCTATATCCAAGCATAAGCTCCCACTTTCCTTCGGACAGAAAAGTAAATACGCAACTTAGCTTTAATCCTCAATTCTGCAGAGCCACCCGAGCGGGATCAGCTGGATGATTTCGCTTTTTGTCTGTCGCAAGCGTTTCGGGATCAGCCACTCCACTGCAAACTTTTCCCATCAAAATCCATCGAACTTGGCTGGATCGATATCGCACACTTTTCTAGCCTGCCTTGATCCGCCAACAAGGGACACACAAAGTTTCGAATCGAAAATCCTCCGCATTGTGCCATTATTCTATGTAGAAGCTCGTTTTGGCTCCCTGGTAAATTATTTGCTTCGCTGGCGTGCTGATAAAAACCGATAATCCAGAATGGTGCGGTCTCACTGATCCCTACTTTCCATACTTCCACACTTCGATGTTGCTTGAGAAATGGCTGAAGTGGGGATGAATTGATTTCTTCGTTGAGTTTAAGCCAGGGGTTAAATATTGATAAAATATTTTATCGGGAATATGAGGCAACAAAGAGCTCACTGCTGTTAATCGAGTACATTTAAGAGTTGTGCGATAGGTACTATGAAGTAAAAGCTTAAATACATATCGGTATTGCAAAATAATCTATTTGTAATTCTGAGAAATTAGAATGTATGTACATCTATTTTTTAGGCTGACGATAGTGCATGAACTTACATCATACATAACTTGAAACTTTACCCAACCAGCAGATGAGATATTCAATTACAGTTTTGTTTGATATTTCAGTGGATATTTGTGGAGACCATATGAAATTTCGGCGGTCTAATGTAAGCAAAAGAAGAAACGTATTTAAGAGAGATTTTGCATTTGTAGGAGAATGGTTGGCTTCGGCAATGTTGACTACTCTTAGCACTCGATTTTTAAACTTCTAATTCTACACCTTAAATTAAAAAAAAACATGATTGTATTGCGATTTTCTATGATTTTGTTTCAACAATACAAATACAATGCCCCTGTGGCTGTGGACTGAAATGCATAACATCAATTTGCCTTGAAAATTTCAATGTGTGCATGAGGTGGTGCAGTGTATTAATTGATAAGAGTGAGCAAGGAGTCCACTGATGGGTCAAATAAGAAAAAAACCAAGAATTTTCATATAAATTCGAACCACGGCCGATAGCGTTGCGGATCCCTGTGGTGACCACTCTGCCATTTTATCGCTTGGTACATATTTTATTTCCTGCAGTTGCTTCGATTATCAATTTCAGCGACGAGGTTTGAACTGAGTCTTACAATGTAGCGACTTCCTGTTTTAATCCACTCAGCCATACTAAAACCTTGCGGATTACTTCGATTAGCAAGGCCTGTCGCTCACACATACTTTCATGGCTTTGTTTACTTCATAAAACGCTGTGTGGATCAAGATGGGCAAAACGGCCTATTCCGAATCATGCGGCTTTCACAAGAAATTATTACAACAGTTGCGTGGTGCAGTTTTTGCCACCATCACCTACCACTCCCCCACGTGGCCAGGGTTGACTTTGTCTACTGGAGGCTGCATGTCTGGAATCTAAGGGTTCGAAATAATCCCTCAGGTTTCTTACCGTATGGCAATGGATGCGATAGTTCTCTTAACAGTCGATTTTGTCTTCACCGCCTACGATATTGTCCAACTGTAAATACTATGCTATGCTATGCAATTTGCGTGGCATACTTGCAGCCACCTCTCCAACTTGTGGGTGTATGTATTCATATGATAATCTGCATATTTAGCATTAATTTGATTCAAACAGTAAGCAATATTTTTCTTCACATATACCACACGAGATTGCTACTGCTTTTGTTGTCTATAATCAAATACAATTCACACACACTTTAGATGAGACAGAGATTGAATATCAAAAGAACTGCCGACAATATTTACACACACATTTGAGAAGTTTATCGCTCTATGAAAACACTTTCAATGCATTCTGGGCAATTTTGTCTATTGTAATAGATAGACCATCACGGAGTAAATGAATGTAACCAAACAAAAACGTCGTATGTGTGAACAGCGCTTTGAAATTATTCATAAACCAGTGGATACTGCTGAGCTTGCCTAGAATCGGTGAGCTTTGTTTACAAAAAAAAAAACTAAACGGTGAGTTATGTCAGTGACATATCCGCAATGTTGACGTAGGACTGCTTGTTGATATGAACAAATTGATGTTATCAAATTAATAAATTTCTACTATATTTTATTCAGTCTAGAGAACCAAACCCCACCCCATAATTAGAAGGCTCCCTATTGGTTCCCCCAGAAAATTAATAGAAACTGCAGTTCGGGCCCAACAAACCAATAAATAATATGTTGTTTGTTGAATGTTCAACGTTCTTGTAAGTGTTAAATGGTTCCTGTGTTTAAATTTACACTAAACATAGAGATAATTACAACGAACAACTAACCTACACAGAAAAAAATAATGAATTTTAACAAGCGCGTAAAATTTCCCCTCGTTTAATTTCAAGCCAAAGGAGGCGTAAACGACGAAATTGTTTGCAATTTTTCATGTGTCATACAACAATGTTTGCATTCTTTCATACAACAGGCTAGATGCAGGCGTTATCAGGCTAAAATTTACATGAAATCTCCCATTATTTTCTGCCAAATCTAGCATTCCCTTTATGTGCATTAGATCACGCAGAAAATTCATTGTTTCTTTTTATCTGTGTAACACCCAGTGGACCAGTATGGACAATTTCGTTTTGCGAAAAGTTCCTCTGGATAGAGCGGGAATCGAACCCTCACTTCATGTCAATCGCTTAAATGACGAGTGATGCCGCTAACCACTAGACCACGAAGATGACGTGGGCGATTGAGTTGGCCATTTTTTTCCGGGACGCTGCTTTTTAAGCAACGCCATGTTGAACCGGTGCGTCTTCTAGGTGCAGCCTAGCGCAGATGTTAGATGAAGTATACACTTTCAAATGAACACTCTCTTGAAGTGCAAACATACACTCATCAAAATGAACATGAACACGAGCGTTAGCTTCGTGCTCATGTTTTTTTCGCTCTATGTTTGCACTTCATATCCAGATGATCGTTTTTATTCTGTTTTGATCGTTTTTACTCAAAGCAAAATTCAAATTGTCTATAGTAATTGGAATACGATGTAGTTTCTATGCAACTAAAATAATTCCAATATGAAAACGTGTTTTACTACAATCTTTGTCACGTCACCCCCCTGCTACAACTCAACTGTGGCCGAAAAGGCCTGTGGTCCCCACAGTGGTCAATCGACGTTGTAACCAACACAACAAAACAAAAAACAAACCAAATAAATTACTAAATATATAAAACTCCCACACAAACCCCACCTACATCACAAAATTAACCCTTTTTTATTTTTATTTTTACAAATTTCCACCCACCACTTCAACACAATCACCTCCCCCTCCCATAGGGGAGGATGGTACAAAACGCACCGTTTAAGCAACATCGTGAATTACTAGTGAATGGAAGCTGAAATTTAGGAACAAGTTATTGGGTATGGTGCATTACTATGTTTTCGCTGTAGATCAAATGTAATTTAAATTCAAAACGAGTATTTTTCGTGATTTTTTAAACCTTTTCCAATTTGATACCAAGACGACACCGGGGTAAAACGCCTGTTTCATTGCTCAATATGCACCCCAAAATTGGGGTAAGACGCACCACAGCACTGGTATATAATGCACCACAATATTCGGATAGCATGCACCGCTTGTAAAAGGTAAAAACACGGCTATAATAAGTTACTCAGAGTTGTAAAGTGAGGAGGTTGCAACATCTCGCCACATCTTTTTAGCTCAAGCAACCAATGGGTATGGAATAAAGATAGCAAAACGTTGCGATATGTTGCCAACTCCTCATTATATACACGCTTAGAAAAAAGTACCCAATGGAGCATTTAAGTGTGGGAAGCCAACTTTGGGTATAATTATGTTTACCTACCATTGGGTTCAAATTACATACGTTTGGGTAGAATTTTACCAGAAGTAAATCATTTATACTCAGCGGTAGATTAACATGATTATACCCATTATTTCCTACACTCAACCGCTCCACTGGGTACATTTTTCTAATCGTGTAGACGTATATAACGCCCCGGTGCGTTCTGCCCCAGTTTTAGTCTTGCATAGTTTTGTCTAAATATTCCGAAAATATGTAGAATTATAGTGAAGTTTTTATACTATCTTGGAGGTTTTGTTGTCAGCGATACATGTGAAGTGAATTTATTATTAACCATGGATGTTAACGCATGGTAAAAGCTTATTTTAAGAACACCATTATTTACGTGTGAAGTACAGTCATGAAGATTTATTCAATTTTGATCATGTGTTGGTGTATTTAGTGCCTTATTGTACTACAAAATTATGAGTTATGCTGTTTTATGTAAACATTGATAAAGTATCATTCCATTAAAGCTATAGTTTTGAAGAATTGAGCACATTTATTGAGTGGGTCATTCTACCTCACCAGTGCATTTTGTACTGTTCTCCCCCCACCGCCGCTCACCCACCTTTTACCCCCTTTTCCTCCTCACCACCGCCCCCCCCCTGAACAACTCGAGAAGGAGAGCCGATTGAATGAACCCACTTTGAGAGCCAAGCTCAAGCTCAGCGCCGCTCATGTTTTCGTGAAGACTGATGCGTGGTAATGAAAATTTCGATGAGCTCAAGAGAAATTTCAGTCAAACATACACACTGAGATTTTTTTACAGAAATCTGTAAAATTTTACCGAATTCTCAACAGCTGTACGTTTGGTAATCCGATTTAACGAATTTCGGTACAATTTTGCAAATTCCGTTAAATTTTTTACAGATAACTGTGAAATCTCACCTAAATCCGTTAAATCGGATTACCGAACGTTCAGCTAATGAGAATTCGGTAAAATTTTACAGATTTCTGTAAAAAAATCAAAGTGTGTACTCTTTAGTCTGTAAATTGATTTGATCGTCCTGAAAAGGACGGATTTTAATTGTTTGCGGATTGCGGATGGTTCGTGATTGAAATTTTATTCTTGGTCATCTTGGGCTGCAGGGCGGCCTTGGTGTTTGGCAGCACGTAATACTACATTAAAAAACATAGACATTTACACCGTCTTCAACTCAAGGTTGTAACGACTGGACATTGAATATAGAGCGAATTACAACGAACAACATAAACTAACACCCAGTGGACCAGTATGGACATTTTCGTTTTGCAAAAAGTTCCACTGGCTGGAGCGGGAATCGAACCCTCACTTCATGTCAATTACTTGAACGACGGATGACGCTGCTATCCACTTGACCGAGAAGATGACGTGGGCGATTGATTTGGCCATTTTCTCTGGGACGCGGCTTTCTAAGCAACGCCATGTTGAACCGGTGCGTGGTAATGAACATTTCGATGAGCTCAAGAGAAATTTCAATCAAACATACTCTTTAATCGATAAATTGATTTGATCGTCCTGAAAAGGACAGATTTTGGTTGTTTACGGAGGGAACATGGTTCGCGATTGAAATTATTAGTCTTCTTGGGGCGATTGGTAGGACACCACTCTATGACATGGTCACACAGGAGAAAAGTTTTTTTCAGCTCCTTGTCATTGCGGATGGCCAGCTGCAGATGACGTGGGATGATTCTGGTCTTCTTGTTTTCACGGGCGGCTTTTTCTACCAACGTGCTCCGCAAACACGTCTGTCGCATACGGATGCACAGCGAGAACTGATGATTGGTCGGTCGTACTAATATGTTTGATAATCGTGGGCACGGTAACTGTGGCAGTATGAACCAATCAGAGCGTGGCGCAAATATGATGTCATTTTCGACCAATAGCTTTGTGCGTTTAGAAATTTTTCTTTTCAGTGCTTTTTAATTAGTTTAAACAAACATTATGAATTGAGTTAGCATCAGGGATTTGATGTTCTACCTTTCGAATGAAATACGTATCATAAAATTTCTGGGGGCCAGATTGGAGATATTATCGTTCAAAATCTCCAAACCAGCGTAACGCTTTCGATTTCAAAAAAATTAGAATGGCGCCCCTATGCAGGAATAGAAAAGAGAGACGTAAGTCCTACGTCTAAAAAAAAAAACAAAAAAAAGTCTGTCTCCAAGATTTGAATCACGAACCTTGAGGTCCTACAATCTCAGTGGCTTTCTCCGGGCTATCATTACACACGCAGTTGGAAAGGTTGAAAAAATATAATCACTACTTATTTAACAATAACCAGGAATTGGTCATATCTAAGTTACATGCCAGAACGCATGCTTGGGTAGCTTGAAAAAAAAACACGATGGAAAAATGAAAAAAGTTATTGCAACGCTGCTCAATCATTATCCTTCACTGTAGAATTCTCTAGCTGAGAATAAAGGAGAGTGTATCTCACATTCACATTCAATGTTAAAAAAAACTTAGTTTTCGAATATTTGTGAGATTTGTTTTTGATTAAATTCATCAAAGCAAAGACTGTACTCGAAAAAAATGAGATACAAATAGTCGCCAATAATTTCTTTTAGTCGGATTTTCTTCAAACTTTCAGGGAATAAACTACAATAGTATGTTTTGAAGGAAATATATTCTCAACAATTTGAGACTCTAGGAGTGGACATCAATTTCTGCTAGAACCAAAGATATGAAGATAATGTATTGGTACCCAGGTAACCAATAAGCATTAGCGTATGCAGTAAATCAACCCTAAATCTGCATTTCACATGCTACAAGCATTATATTAGCATAATATCAGCATCTTGAATGCTATTTGTTGTAAAGTTGAATTTCAAATGCTATTTAAATGCTTGTAGCCTGTTATAAGCATTTCGAACGCAAAATAGCATTCATGAAGCATTATCATAGCATTGCAGTAGAGCGGTTTTTATGTTGCATTTAAGGCGACTTAATTGCTTGATAGGCTGCCGTAAAGATGCTTAGGAACTGTTTATTGGTTACCTGGGTAGTTCCGTTAGAGTGCTCCAACGGAACTATCAATACTTTCTCTTCATACCTTTGGTTCTAGCAAAAATTCCTGTCCACTCCTAGAGTCTCATGTTGTTAAAAAGATATTTCTTTTTATTTTTTGGAGTAATAAAAACATAAAAGTTAGAATGAACAATAGTATGGTAATGTTTCCTATTTATTGGTTTATTGTATCTCCTCTCTATAGCCTATTGCACGCACTTTGCCCTTGACACCACTCATAAGGTTTTGGGCAATAATGGGGCTGACTTCATTGGTACTTTAACACACTGTTATATCGAAGCCAGCTCGTTCTCAAATACTTTAGGACCTTTATGAAGTTGATATCCTAAAACTTCTCAATCGGACGATGTTCCGACGAGTTCCGTGGGTTGAAGTCTTTTGGTACAAAAACAACGTTGTTATCTATATTCCAGTCTAAAACCGGCTGCACGTAGTTGCCTTAATAGCGTCTCACTTCCGCTAGACCACAGGAAGCGTAGCAGGCTGGAGGCACACGTCTCGGTAGTTTTGATGGTACCCGCCCTGATGTATGACTGGTTCATCTCTCCACACGCACAGATGAGCAGCTAAACCAAGAAATTCTTGGCGAATTTGTCCACCTTGTTCTTCCTTGCCTCTTCAGGAATGGCCAACCGTGATATGGCAACGTAAAACTCTTCCAACGGCAATTGCTTTGTGTCCGCTTTGATGTACGTCACATCGTCCTTCACGACGCACCTCGGTTTCGTCTGCCACTCTCGGTATAGCTTCCTGGCGCGGATTTTGGCTACCGTGTTTTGTTTTTTGTTCCGGTTTGGTGCATTCCTGACCTTGTAGACGTAGGGGCTGGCATATTTCATCGTTTTTTAGACAAACCACCGGAAACCTTTGCCTTGTTCGCACCGCGCGGATCAGGTTCGACGCTTGAACAGATACAACACCTTGCTTGCATTTACCGGATTGCCTGTCCTCCGTTTTCTGCCACTGTCTGACCATAGCTAAGTCGTCTGGGTCCCCCTTTCTTTCTGTTGGGGCGTAGAACCACTGCGTCCACTGAATTTAACTTTTATTGTATACCCCTGTTTATTGTTACTATTCGCACCTTAAAGCTTGATCACCATATGTCAAGTGAACAGCCCAAGACGCGTCTTCCAGTCAGGCAAAATTGAGTTTATTAAACTCACCACCTTTCCTGGATTCGCAGTCCACATTCCTCCAGGTTGCATATAGCCACTGTCCAGAAATTTAAGTCTGCTCTTGTATAAAGCATCAAAACTGCAGAGCAGATGTTCCGTGGTTTCACGTTCCATGTTACAGAAACGACAGATATCATTCTCAACCTCGCCTATATTTTCCAAATGATATCTACTCGGGCAATGTCCGGTTACTAGGCCAGTAAAGGTACAAAGAGCTCTCTTATTGAGCTCCAGAAGCTTTTTACTGATTGTTACATTTGGAATTATAAACCTTTTCGATTGAACACACTTTGTGGTAACCAACCAGTTGGTCATCACCCTTTGTTCTTCCCAAGATTTCAGTTTCATGTTTATGGCACAGTATGATATGCCGCAGAATGGTTCTGGGCCAATAAACTGTGCATTTGAACCTTGTTTAGCAAGCTCGTCTGCCTTTTCATTACCTTCCCAGAACCTAGAATAAATTTGAGTGCCGCTAGGCTGTCTGTAAAAATACAAATATTAGCATGTCTATATTTCTTCTTCAGACAAACGTTAACACATTTGATTGTAGCAAAAATCTCCGCCTGGTAGACCGTTGGATACTTTCCCATCGTCACTGAGATTTCTACTCCAGGACACAAGATTCCTGCTCCCGTTTTCGTTCCAGGTTTTTAGCCATATGTGAAGAATGTTATGGAACCATGACGAACAGTGGGACCTCCGACTTCCCAATCTATACGCGACAGGTTTCATCCAGTCTCCATTCATATACATCACTGGCCCATTTTGAATGCTTTGTGAAATGCTCAGGTGACCGACTGAGTCACCAGATTTGAAAGTTTTCAACCATTTTAGTCTAAGCATACTCTTTTCTGCTTCTAGTTGCACGTATTCGTGCAAAAGCAGCAGATTTAGAAACGCATTTAACGATTTTGACGGAGTGCTGCGCACCGCTCCCGTGAACACTAATCGTTGAAGTTCCGTCATCTTGTTCTGTGCAGTAGCCTGTTTTGTTTTTGGCCACCACACAAGGGAAGCATACATAAGTTTTGGACGTAATATGGATGTATAAATCCACAATATCGTGTTTGGTCTTAGACCCCATTTTCTGCCAAATATGTATGCGCATATCCAAAAAGCACTGGTTGCCTTACCGATAACTCACTCAACATGAGCATTCCAGTTCAGTTTGGCATCCTGTATCACTCCTTAGTATTTAACCAGTTCATTGAGATGAATCTTTAATCCTCCTAGCTGAATAGTGTTTAGCCAAGTAATAGTCTATAAGATACAATTACTAATTAGTAATAGTGAAATGTACAATTACAACTTTGGATGGATTGATGCTAAGGCCCTCGTTGATACATGAAGACTGGGTAAATGTTAGGCCCCGTTGCATTCTCTCTGGGTCTCCTTGAATTAATTAACATACCGGGACATTATCAAATGGTGGAATCCCAGGTGTTTTCCGATTCACCTGTGGGCCGCAGTCGGATTTTCCACCACAGTGCACTTAATTTTTTGGTAGATCTGCTCTTGTTACGGTGCCCGCTCGATAACCACTTGACCAATGTGATTAAATTTTGCCAAACGTTATCATTACACTCTAATCTCTTTAATCAAAATTTCATCAATCTTTGATCACACACTAAAACATTACAAATTAATGGTAATTGGTTACCATTTTCAAAGAGCTTTAAAAAATGCTTCATCGAATTGAATTACAATAATCAACATTATATAATTATTCTCGTATAATTAAAACTAAAAAGATCATTATTATAAGCGTCCTTTACAAGTCCTGTAGAGAAGTCAAAGACATAATTGCACTGTGATTGCTCGATCAAAAGCTTTTAACTGTCAAATTAAAATGTTTAGTGTATCGTTTGTAGGTTATAGATATATTAAGGCACATATTTTATCATACTAAGTTCGTTGCGTCGAAACTGCGCTGCCGGAAAAGGTTGAGCTCGACGAAGCTCCTATCTAGGACTGTTGGAAAACCGTGAAAACAGCTACCAGCAGCGTTGCGGAGAACGGCTCAGGTTACGTGAAACGAAGCCGACAGAATGAGTGGTTCGACAAGGAATATCAGCAGGTATTGAAAGAGAAGAACGCATCGCGGGCACGTATGCTGGGTCAAGCAACTCGTCAGAATGTGGAACGGTACAGACAAAAGCGAAGGCAGCAAACCCAACTCTTCCGGGAGAAAAAGGAGCTAGAACAGCTGCACCGCTCACATGAAACGTGAAAGTTCTACCAGAAACTCAACATATCTCAAAGAGGCTTCGTGCCGCGAGCTATAATGTGTCAAAACATCTGAATGGAGTACAGGAAGAAGACCAAATTCAGCGATGGAAGTGCCATCAGTGATGCAACAAGTGACGGAGATGTGCCACCTCCAAATATAGGTGATGTTAAGGACGCCATCAAGTGGCTGAAGAATAAAAAATCAGTTGGAAGGGATAACATTGACCTCTTTATTGCTGGGAACCAAGCCGGACTACCATACCGAAGTACTGATGTAGATACACTAACCATGATCCTCCTCATTCTGCTGCATATTACCGAATTGTTGCGCATGATTCTGGTTAACGCTGTTGTTGCTATTCCTGAATTCAGATAGGCTGTAAAAATTCAGTCGATCGTCGATTATCACGCCCAAGTGCTTGACCTCACGCTTCGGGTCGATGGTGTATTCTCCGACCGCGATTTTCGCCTGCTGTACTGCTTGTCTGTTGCTGATCACCATCACCTCTGTCTTCCCAGGTAACCAATAAGCATTAGCATATGCAGTAAATCAACCCTAAATCTGCATTTCAGACGCTACAAGCATTATATTAGCATTATATTAGCATCTTGAATGCTATCTGTTGTAAAGTAGAATTTCAAATGCTATTTAAATACTTGTAGCCTGTAATAAGCATTTCGAATGCAAAAATGTTGTGATGGACTATCGCCAATTTTTCGTCCGCATCCCCACACTACCAAAATGTCATGTAAATTTCGGTGCCCTGAGACCGACACATGCAACCGTCCTCTAGCACATAAGAATGAGTTGAAAGAGAAGAGAATATAATTTCAATCAAACACATCTTTTGTCGACTTGCGTATATGTCAGTTTCAGGAGACATAATTTTACACGAAATCTTTGTTTACGTTCCCCGACTTTTGTACAAACATGAGTTATGTCTCGTGTAAAATCCATAATTTCTAAGTGGGCAGTAGCTTTACAAAAAGATATCGGCATGTGCCGTTGAGTTGTATGTTCAGTTGTGCGTTCAGTTTGAATCTCACCCCCGGACAAGTTACAAAAATAAACAGAGCAAAGTTTGAGTGACTACGCGGGAGATTAACCAGCCCAGGGCTGAAAATCTCGATAATGAAAAAAAAAAAATCATAATTTGTTGGATTAATTTCAGCTCGATCGGAACGCGCTAGCTGAATAATGTACGCGAATAATGAATAAAATATTATTCAAACTACATGTTTTGAACACAACATTATATAGATGGTACTTATGAAGGGCAAAGTGATAATTAATGCAATTCTTTCAAACGAGCGTACCTTTTTTTCAAATAAGAGAGAAATAAACAAACTTAACACAGTTTACCTTTGAAGTGTATTGCTTATATCCCACACAGTTAAAACAAATAGTGTGAATTTCTGTTCAATATCATGCACATAAATGGAGCGTCACACAACATAAAATATTGCATTATACATCATGTAATGTTCTGGGACATTTCATACATTGCCGATAATATTGTATGCAAAAGCCCATCTTTGTTAGAACTTTTTCATGCAAGTTGCTGCTTCGTGTGGAATGAAATAAAATGTTACATGCTCTGATATTTACAGCACAATGAAAATTCAGATTTTTTTTCTGTGCATAAGTTGCGTGGATGTTTGTGCGATTATTGCTGAAGTGGAAACAAACCGACGAACGGTGCGCGAAAGGATTTCGTAAACTCATATACGTATGCAAAATCATTAGTTGTCGCATCGAAACATTCAACAAAGCTGACTGTAAGCAGTTGCCAGGCCAAGAGTAAGGAGTGTATCGAATATAAGCTATCCACATACATTTGCGTTGTACGCATGTATTTGTGATGGTTTTTTATGCTCTGAATACTGGATGCTGTGCGTTTGACTGTCAGCTTTCTTTTGTTTACTTGTTTGTGCGGTTCAAATTCTGCGTTTTCAAACTGTCGCGTATTGAAAAGGAAGTGAAAATTAAGGTTCTGGACACATGGCTAAGTGAGAAGGGTATTACTATGCGAAAATTGGCGAAACGGTTTGGAATTCATCATGCGAGTGTTAAAACCATCATTAATAAGTTTGGGGAACACTATTCTTTGGATGAGCTACCAGGAAGAGGCAGAAAACCCGGTTCTTCCAACTCTAAACTGGAGCAGAAAGTGGTATCTCTAATCATGAAGAACAAATCAATGTCAATACGTGATTTGGCCAAAAAAGCAGGAACGAGTGTCGGAATGATCCAGCGTATCAAGAGGCGAAACCACCTACAAGAAGCAGAAAATCTCGAAACGAAGTGCAGAACAGAAGAAGCGAGCAGCAACAAGGGCCAAGAAATTGTATTCGCGTCTTTTGCAGCGTCCGGATGCATGCGTTTTGATGGACGATGAGACCTATGTAAAGGAGGACTCAAAAACCCTTCCAGGTCCACAATACTTTACTGCCGTCGTTAGGGAGGATGTGAGCGATGCGGACAGGTCGATTCAAGTGGAGAAATTCGGTCGAAAGGTACTGGTATGGCAAGCAATATGTTCCTGTGGTTTGAAGTCAACCATTTTTTACACTACTGGAAAGATAAATGCGGAAATCTATCGATCTGAGTGTCTCCAGAAGAGATTGTTGCCTTTATATAAGAAGCATAGTACACTTCCACTGTTTTGGCCGGATTTAGCGTCGGCTCACTATGCCAAAACCACTCTCAATTGGCTTGCGGAAAAGGGTATAGATTTCGTTGAGAAAAATATCAATCCACCAAATTGCCCTCAGCTTCGACCCATCGAACGTTACTGGGCAATCGTGAAGAGGGTCTTCAAGAAGACTGGTAAGGCAGCTGGGAACATGCAGGAGTTCAAAAAATTTGGGCTCAAGCGTCCAAAAAATGCGATGCGACACTTGTCCGGAACATGATGAAGAGCATTCGATCCAAAGTTCTAAAATTCGTGAAGGAATAACTTAAATTTCATCCGGTCTTCATTATGTTCAAGTTTAACCTTATACAATAAAGGATCAATTTTTTGTATGAATAAAATATCGGTTTTCAACATAATTTGAAAGAAAGTTTGTGGATAGCTTATTTTCGATACACTCCTTATTATACAGCAAAGGACAAGTTTGAAGTTGATGAACGCTTCAAAATTTGAGATTGAAAAATTGAGAAAAAGGTACCACAGGCTCACATTCAGGATAATAGTTGAGTTTAAAGTCAACGTTTACCTCCATGGTGAGGGACGTAAAGTACACGTTCCCCTGCCAGTCGTTGCCTTTCAGCGTCAAGTAGGTCTCGTCATCCTTTATGACCACAACATCGCACTTCGCCGGAAAGATATTTTTCACCAGCACCTTCAACTCCTCCTTTTGGGTGGTTGCCTGCAGCTCAGACTCGCCCGGCCTCGAGTGACGCTTCCGCATAAATACGCTTCTGCTAAAATCCGTTCAGCTTCCACTGCTGCCATAAGTTGTTGCAGCAACCTGTTTATGACTAAATTTTGTGGTATAGCAGTTATTTCATCCGGTTTGCTACATGTGTGCTATTAGGGTGATCTGTTAGCCTCGATGACGGTTAATACACGACAAAACATACTGGAAATGTAAGCTTCTGGGAAAACTGTATTTTAGTTCCTCGTAGGGAAAGTATCACAATAGATTTTCCCTTTTTTCTACTTCTGATCGGGATATTGACTGCAAAATTGTTTGACGATAGAGGACTTTACGTCTAAAAATAATCTTATAAACAAAATTAAAGCACTTTGTCACGCACTAATTGAAGCAAACTCTAAATAAGAGTTATATTTTAATTGTTCAATTCTGAACATTTGTTCATTCATAGAGAAATTTAAGGGCCAAGTGATATAATCTCAAATACATATATTGTATACATTAGATGGAAGTTATTACCTGTTCAATGAACAGGTTGAACATCCGATGAATTGACGCTGTTTAAAAATTAAGCTGAAAAAAGAAACAACCATCCAGATTCCCATTCAGGTCAAGATTTCTAATATTTCATTTTTCTATTACTTGAATTTTAGTTTTGTATTTTGTTATAATCTCGATACATAATTTAATGTATGCTCCAATACTACAAACTCCAGTACGCACAATAATTATTACATTGAGAGCACTCTCAATAACTAGCATCAAATTTACCCTAAATACACTATCAATAAAAACGCTCCACTTGCAACCAAATAGTTTTCGGTTCCATCGAAACAAAGTATGTGCTATAAATCTTCCAAAGCGGGACAGATAAGGAAAACCAAATAGCCACCATCAATAAAAGTCACTTACTTAATCCCTACCTTATCCTACTGCTGCAATTCGATCGAAGTTGATTGCATTTTGTCTCAGTACAGTGCAACCAAAACCATGCCACTTCACTGCCACCTCATGCACCTCCTCCCGTTGGCCATAAGTAAGTCACCAAATCCCACATCTCAATACTTGATACTTCATTCGAACAAGAAAAAAAGTCCGAAAAAAAACTACCAAACCAGAACGCGAGCCGTGATTGTTGGTTTTTCCAATTTCCTCCTTTGCCGAATCTATTTTCTCGACAATTTTTCCCAAGTAACGTCACCTTTCACGTTGGTTGTATTTTACAATTTGACAACGAAAATACGAACCATCCGAGTAAAGGATGCAACAAAAAAAAAACACTCCAAGCAAGATCTCTAACAATAGTTAATTTAATTTTCCAATTGCAGGTATCACCTGGTCCAATAGGATTTCACCCCCGGGCTGCAATTCAACCAACAGCTTCATTGCCTGCCAACCGAGCGACCGTCGGAGGATCGTCCTTTCGTGTTCAGTCATCGTCGCGAATGCAATGCAGCCGGTCGTCCGGGAGTGGTGTGGTGTGAGCGTTCGAGGGCCTCAGTAGAAGCAGATGACGAAAGCGGGAAGCTGATTGCGAAGGCAGGCAGCGACGACGGTGTGAGAGTAATATGTTACGACTAGGACAACTAGTTCTGGCACAGGAGTACTAGTACCAACCAAGCAAGCAACAGTACGGATATTTATCCGAACGAACGGACGGAAGTGCTGCCGCTCGTGTCGTGGAGCACACATGTCGGTGGAAAATTTATAAGAGTGCTGTTTCAATTTGTGTGAAAGCGAATCAAGCGAATGGGGATGTGAAGTGAAAATCCCAATTTTTTGTCACGCTCGGGAGAAAAATTGCCATTCACGTGGATAAGCTGGGAGGAAAATGTGAATAAGTGTGTGTGTGCGAGAGAGAGAGAGTCCTGAAGGGGGCTGCCGGAATAAATAGTGAATAGGAAGAAAAGTGGTCTCCTTTGTGCACTTGGTCCTCGGTCGGGCGATCGGTGGATGAATAGTTTTTTTTTTTCTTTATGTGTGTCTCGTATTTCTTCTAAGCGGGCCAATTTTCCGACAAGTCGTTGAGATCTGGTCGAGTGGCATGTGGTGTAGCAACGGAGGTTTCCTCTCGATTGCATCAATGTTCTTGTTCTGCCGCTCGTAGGTTGTTGAAACAAAAGAAGAACGAGTCAAAGTGAAAAGTCAGTACCATCATCGTGCAGTGATGTACGGAAGGGAACAAGGAACGGCGAAAAGAATGAGTGTAATTAAAAATTTATTGAAAAAATCTTAATTAGAAAACAGCAAAATAAGTGAAAGCGTGAGACGTACGAAGAAATTATTTGCTCGAACCGAAGAGCAGAAAAAAGAAGAACTTTTAGCTGGGCGAACATGTGAGTTGTAGAAGGTGAGTAAGGGATTGATTGGGTAGGGAATTTATTGGCAGTGCCCTATGGGCGCAAACAAGAACATTTTGACGACAATCAAGAACTCGGACAGTAGACGTTTTCAGGAAAGTTCGCTGGAATGATCCTCCTTTGCTTATTTTAGGATACCAAATATCTTTTTAAATTGCACGATGTAGACGAATATTAGCATGTGTCATTACAAAATGTTATTTATCTTGTTTTAATATGAAAGAAATTTTTATATTCTGAAAAAAGAAACCAAGAAAATAATAAATTCCCCAGTAATCTTATGACAACTGAAACGATATCAACGGATTACACAAGTTATCCTCTAAAATTAAACGAGGATTTGTTTTTCAAAATGTTTATATTTAAAATCAAACGTTTTTTAATTCAGAAAAAAAAAACCCTATGAACATTTATTATCAGTCGTTGAATTTTACACATTGTAAGATGCAAAAACTCCTGCTTACCGTTGAAATCAAATTCATTATACGCGCGGGTGTTTCTCGGATCATGCAACTTCTAGTTTTCAAAACGCGTTTCAAAGAAATGGTGAAAATCTCTCATATCTTACACAACAAAAAAACACCCACCCACCCAACACAACAAAATACTATTCTCCCTTTTCATTTTTTTTTTTTTTTTTTTTTTTTGGTTGTTTGGGGGTGGGGGGGGGGAGGAACGGGGGGGGGGGGGGTTAGCTCATCGAATCTTCCGGTCCACCTCTAAGCATCTTGCTATGAGGTACCAGGTGGTTACACACCGATTGCATGTCGATCTGCTAAATTTGGTAAACGTCTGCATTGAGTAATCTCAAATTACAATATTCCGCCCACTATATCACAAAGCATTGCGATTGGTTGAGTGGATTGGAGATAATGAAATCAATGGGTGTACGACCAAGTATTTCCCGGGTGGTGCCAGAAAAATGAGCTTAGAAATCCACAGAAGCATAAAGTTTCCAGAAGGCGCGAAACAATTCTAGGGACGCTATTTTCGCCAAATCCTTCAATCATAAAGACTGTATTCGATGAAATTTGGACACACGCAACTGTTCGTAACTTTTTAGCGTGTGGGTTAAAATTATTGAAATTTTAACTGAATGTATTTCATTGTGCTGTGTCAATTGTGTAATAAGTTTCGTGAAAATCGGTCGAGTGATTTCAGTTATGGCTTCGAATGAAGAAATAGTGCGCCAACAAATTTTGGGCACTCACTTCGAAAACCCAAACGCTTCTCATCGATGGATCGGAAAACAGCTCGGAATCGCACATTCAACCGTATCTCATGTGATCAAAACGTTCAAGGACCGTTAGACAACCAAGCGGAAAAATGGTAGTGGCAAAAAACGTGGCACATCAAATCCGGAGAAAGCCAGGATGGTATTGAACCAATTTAAGCGTTATCCCAACATTTCGATCAGGGATGTTGCGAAAAAGGCGAAAGTTTCAGTTTGTTTTGTGCAGAAAACAATGAAAAGTTCTGGATTACATGTGTACAAGGTCCAGAAGGCACCGAACCGGAGCGATAAATAGAACTCGGTGGCCAAAACTCGTGCAAGAAAACTGTACAGGGAGTGGCTCACAAAACCGTTCTGCATTGTGATGGACGATGAGACCTACATTAAAGCTGACACCAAACAAATGCCAGGACAGGAACACTACGTCGCCACCTCTAAGTTGGCCGTTCCGGAGAGTGTACGGAAGAAGAAACTGTCGAAATTCGCCAAAAAATTCCTTGTCTGGCAAGCGATCTGCGGATGTGGCAAAATGAGTCAGCCCTTCATCACCTCTGGGACCGTCAACGGACAAATCTACAAGGACGAATGCCTCCAAAAACGACTTCTTCCCTTCTTGAGATCTCACGATGGCCCGACACTGTTTTGGCCGGATTTGGCATCTTGCCACTATGCCCGGCCCGTCGTAGACTGGTACAAAGATAGTAATGTAGTTTTTGTACCAAAAGACGTTAACCCTCCAAACACTCCGGAACTTCGCCCAATTGAAAAATTCTGGGCATGAAGGCAAAGCTCGTTAAAACTCCAAAACTGATAGAAAATGAACTTGAACTAAAGAAAGTGTGGTTAAAAGTAAGTAAGCAAGTCGGTGCTATCATTGCCTAAAATTTGATGAAAGGGGTCAAGGCAAAGGTGCGAGCATTTGGGTTGGGAGAAGAGGTTCAATAAACCAATGATGTCAACCATTCAGTAGTACTTTATTTCCAGAAAGTTTGAAAAGAATCGGGCTCAAGGAAAATTTTTGGTGACCTATTTTGTGTGTCCAAATTTCATCGAATACAGTCTTTAATTTATGATACAGATAGCTCTTTAGGACGTTCCAATTGCTGGTTGCAAATATTAGTTCCACTAGTAAAATAGTTTGTAGAATGAAGTTGTAAAAATTGCTTGTTTACGAAAATCAAAGCGTCTGCGTCGAGCATCGGATGTGAACGGTTGTGTCGATGATTTGTTGCGCACTATTTGGTCATCGGGCATATCGCGTTATCTATTGTTTCCGTTATATATTGTTCGCTAAAGCTGGGGGGGGGGGGGGGGGGGGTCATAATTAATTGTGATCCATATTATTCCCTCACCATACTCGCCGGGCCACCATGTTTTGGAACAAGTAAACTACTGTTGGTATAAATCGATCGCAAATCTCAAGCGCGCCGGCGTCGGTGGTGTAGTGGTAAGCGTGACTGCTACTTGGCACCCCAGTGGGTCTGGGTTCAATCCCAGTCGACGTCGGTGGTTTTTCTGAGGCGAAAAAATCTGGTCACGTCTTCCTTCAGAAGGGAAGTAAAGCCGTTGGTTCCGGCTCATATTCATGAGTCGTTAGGTAGGGTCCAGGTGGTGGAGTCGTCTTCCTGGCGTCGGTGATTGTCACCATGTGAGGAAATAGACCGACGTAAAATAAAAGTAAAAAAAAAAAAATCTCAAGCGTAAGTACTAATTCCATTGTTTTCTCAATGAAGCACTAACATGATACTTTGTGAGTGGCCCTATTAGCATCCTTAGTGTTGGTTTGAATCGTTTCTAATAGGAAATCGGTACTTAATGTTTCGATAAACAGCTTATCTTTTACCAAAATGAACCCTGCTGATCCCAGTGATTTCTCGTGGAAGTGCAGAGATGTTCTCGGCTTTCAATAATGCGAAAATCGCGTCAACATATTCATACCCTATCCTTATTTGACCTGCATTCGAGTAAAGAAGGCGCCGGTATTACCTTAGTTTTACACTTTGTCCGAAACATCATTTGTTGGTTCTCTGTATAATTACATCTGATCTCGCATTAACGGAGTAGCAACCCCGGGCGATTATTCGAAAAAAAAAATCAATGTACAAAGGTTTATATTTACACGATCATGTAAATTAAAATGAATATGCATTGGAAATCGTGTTCAGTGAGATTTATTCTCCTTGCAACGTGTACTAATGTATGATCTGACGGAAATACACGTATTGTTCAATGTTTATTAATGCTCCAAATATGTGCATAATTTTTAATTTAAAATTCAATCAAGTGCTGGATTACAATAATATATTTTTACCATTTGAAAGTTGTACGTCACGTGTAATTTTCATTATTTTTTGCTGTGTAAACTAGTTCACGGTCCATTTTCATTTTCGGGAACGCTTTTTTTTTTTTGGAGTGAAACTTCTATGGTTTCTGTGATTTGTACCCTTGAAAATGCTAATAAAACGATAGAAACTGATTGTGGATTCCATCAACTTTCACCTTAAGTCGCTAGTTCTAATTCATGTTAACCAATGCGAGCAATATAATGGTTATTGTCACGGGTGCACAACGTTAGGCAACGAAATGAAAGCACAGTACCGTGCTAACGACACACGCAAATTCTACGAGAAGTTAAACAGCTCGCGCAAAGGCTACGTACCACAAGCTGATATTTGCAGAGACCTGGATGGCAACCTTCTCACAGAAGAGTATGAGGTGATTGAAAGGTGGAAGCAGTACTTCGACGAGCACCTGAACGGTAATGTTACAGCGAACGAAAGTGGCACGGTAATAAATCTAGGAACACGCAACAAAAGAGAACAGCCCCCCCCCCCCACCCCTCCAGAAAGGGAGGGGGAAAAAGGGAAAAAACACAAACCCCGGGGGTTGTGCACCCCCCCACCCAAGCTATAAAAATACGGTAGTGAAGCACTGGCCAGAGCGCTGCACTGGGTAATTACCAAGATTTGCGAGGAAGAATGTTTACCGGAGGATTGGATGGAAGGAATAGTGTGTCCCATCTATAAAAAGGGCGACAAGCTGGATTGCTGCAATTATCGTGCGATCACGCTACTGAGTGCCGCCAACAAGTTGCTCTCCCAAATGTTATGCCGCCGCCTGTCACCAATTGCAAAGGAGTTCGTGGGGCAATACCAAGCGGGATTCATGGGTGCCCGCGCTACTACGGACCAGATTTTCGCGATTCGGCAAGTACTGCAGAAATTTCGCGAATACAACGTGCCCACACATCATCTTTTCATCGACTTCAAATCAGCGTATGATACAATCGATCGAGACCAGCTATGGCAAATCATGCACGAATATAGATTTCCGGAAAAACTGACGCGGTTGATCAAAGCAATGATGGATCGAGTGATGTGTGTCGTCCGAGTATCAGGGACGCTCTAAAGTCCCTTCGAATCTCGGAGAGGGTTACGGCAAGGTGATGGATTTTCGTGTTTGTTGTTTAACATTGCATTGGAGGGTGTGATTCGAAGAGCTGGGATAGACACGAGTGGCACGATCTTCAGGAAGTCTGTCCAACTATTTGGCTTCGCCGACGACGTTGATATCGTAGCACGTAACTTTGAGACGATGGCGGAAACGTACATCAGACTTAAGGCTGAGGCTAGTAGGATTGGGCTTGTGATTAATGCGTTAAAAACAAAATACATGAAGGGAAGAGGCTCACGAGAAGAAAACGTTAGCCTCCTAGCACAAGTTCAGATCGACGGTGATGAAATCGAGGTAGTAGACGAATTCGTGTATCTGGGCTCATTGGTGACTGCTGATAGCGACACCAGCAGAGAAATACAAAGGCGCATTATGGCTGGCAATCGTGCCTACTTTGGACTCCGAAGGACGCTAAGATCGAACAAAGTTTGCCGAACCACAAAGTTGACCATCTACAAGACATTAATTAGACCGGTAGTTCTCTACGGCCACGAAACATGGACATTTCTAGTGGAGGACCAACGCACCCTTGGAGTCTTTGAACGGAAGGTGCTGCGTACGATCTACGGTGGAGTGCAGATGGAAGACGGAACGTGGAGGAGGCGAATGAACCACGAATTGCACCAGTTGCTGGGAGAACCTCCCATCGTACACATCGCAAAAATCGGTCGACTACGATGGGCTGGGCATGTCGTAAGAATGTCGGACGACAGCCCTGTGAAAATGGTTCTCGAAAACGAACCAGCAGGTACACGAAGAAGAGGCGCGCAGCGAGCAAGGTGGATTGATCAAGTAGAAGGCGACCTGCGGACCCTCCGCAGACAGCGAGGCTGGCGAGAAACAGCCATGGACCGATTACAAAGGAAACAACTTCTGTGTACAGCAGAGGCCACACCGGCCTTAGTCTGATTGGTAAGGTAAGGTAAGCACAACGTTAGGCATAAATACGCGGGGGTTAGGCGTAAACAGCTGTTCATCATCAGCATTAATATGCCGTTATGACCTTGGCTACGTTTTACGATAAGAGAGTCAGCAAATTTGAATAAAAAACAGTGATCGTTAAACACTTCCCGAGCAGGAGACAACAACATTTGAATACCTAATTTTGGATGTTGCTAACTGGCCTTGGTATTGCAGAGCTCAGATTAAGAGGTAAAATACCTAAACAAAATACCTAAGAATTTCAAGCAAAATATCTCTCTAATAACAAAACTTGTGATTTCGGATACCTGGGAATACCTAAGAGGTTCTATTTTGGTATTGTTTTACCTCTTTTTGGTATTAGCATAACATTGTTGGAACAATTTTTTGGTATTATCCTTAGGTATTTTACCTCTTAATCTGAGCTCTTAAATACCAAGGCCAGTTATCAAGTTATTCGTTCCTGATCGGGTTTGATTTCTACTAACTTAATTATTTGTCATTAGCATTTTAAGACATTAATCAATTTTTAATGTTGCGACTGCCTATTTAAATGTATAAAAATATCATCCAGTTATTGTACACTACACACTTAGAAATTATGAATTTTACACGAGACGTAATTCATGTTTGTAAAAAGTCGGGGCTCGTAAAGAAAGATTTCGTGTAAAATTATGTCTCCTGAAACTGACACATACGCAATTCGACAAGAGATGCGTTTGATTGAATTTGTTTTCTCATCTCTTTCAACTCATTCTTATGTGCTAAAGGACGCTCGCATGTGTCGGTCTCAGGAGACAGAAATTTACACGACATTTTGGTAGTGTGTATTTAAAATGAGACAAATAAAATGTGACGTGGTATAACTTCAGTTTGAAAGACATTTACGTTTACACTGTCTTCAATTCGAGGTTTTACAGACTGCACACAGGGTTAATTACAACGGACGCTGCTAACCACTTTACCAAGAAGCCCACAGTTGCCCACTCAATTCACTAAATACAATGTATTTTCTTAACACAGACACCGAAATTCACTCCCTTAGCCACTAGTTCCAAAATTCTACAATGTCAAAAATAAATGAATGCAATCCATTCATTAGCTTAATTTTAAGTTAATGATAATGTTAAAAACTAAATCAATGATAAAGACTTAAAAATAAAATCATATTCCTTGAAATGTTCATTAAAACACGTTGTTATAAGAATAAATCACAGTGCCCTTGTTTTTCAAAGCCTGATAATAAGAATTTACATGATCGTGTAGTTATAAATCTTCTTTAAGTTTATCATATAATAAGACCACCAAGTTGATTACTTCGTTAAGCTATTATTCGCCACCAGTAAGTGGAAAGAACTGTTTTTTGCGATTGTGAATTTGAGGGAAAACTTTAATACCGGTGCATAAACTCGGTCCTTTGCTAAAGATAATAGAACAGTTAATTGTCGTCCCGTGTGCCGTGACTTAATAAATTAGAAGAGATTTAGTGTTGAGTCCAGTTTGTTCATGGCGGAGGTCACTAACGATTATTTGGTTTCCACAACAAGCTAAAATTTAAAGGAGTTGAATTTACTCAATAAGTTCATTTTTATTTCAACGCATATCCATGTATGACAATTAATTACCATGTTGAGAGAAACTAACGAGTTCTGGAACGCAGTTTATTAGCTGTCTTTCATGGTGAAAACACGTTTCATCGATCAGACCAACACTACACAAAATAATCAAAATGCGATGTAAAACGTATGCATAGTAAATATATACCTATGTAATGCATAGTTAATTGAAAATTCGTGGACAAAATCAGAGTATTGATAAATATGAAAAAATACGTTTACTTGCATTGGTTCATACGTTAGTACACGTTGCAAAAATAACAAATCACAGTTCACTCGTTTAACAATGCGTTATCATACGAATTTTACGATCGTGTATTTGGAAACCTTCTTCCCTTGAAATTTATTGAACTGAACTACTGTTCTGCTGTTCTTGCTCAGCTGTCGTTTTCCATCTATAAGCAGAGGAAAGAAGCATACATTTATTTGTCACTGCAGTTCACAAAGCGTAAATCGGATGTTTACACCTGCTTATGTGATAAACAGTTAAATAAATAATAGCAACCGTGTCATGTGAAGCTGAATTAATTGCCGGTAATTTTACCCGCGAGTAATTGTCAATTATTCGGATTAACCCAGCAACCGGAATCTCCTCTTGATAGTGATATTTACTAAGGGCTGCATTTTTCACCTCCGCTTAAGCATTAAACCTGGTCTAACTATGTGGGTAAACCTGGTTTAATATTAAAGCGAGGATGAAGAAATCGGCCATAATTTTCAAAGTTTTTTCATAGTTCCTAACGGCTAAACAAAACGCAACGCCATGTTGATTAAAACTAACCAGTTCCGAGAAATGCATTCAACTTGCCATTTTCAAGGTTCAATAAATATTTTGATGGACCGCAGCACCCGATGCAGTCATTTGAAGCAGTTCATGTAAAATTCAATCGAGAAATTATTACACGATGCGATTTCCAAGTCATGTTAATTTGAAACAGCGTGTTAATTTAAAGTTATTTGCATGCTCTTTTTAAGTGAATGAAAAAAGATTGAAAATTACAAAATAACTTTAACTTTGAAGGATTCAATCTCAACCTCCTTAATAACTGTGTTGTATTGAAAATAAAACGACTATCATCTTGATAAATGCTATTTTACACGATTTATCATGTCACTTTAAGCCCCTATTTTTTATTCTTTTGTCATTCATTGAATTAAAAAATAAACAAACTTATTCTCTTTCCCATTTTTCTCTTTCTCTCTCTTTCACACTCTGTAACGTGAAAAATAAACTTTGATGTAATAATAAACAAGGTGGTCATTGGTGCAGATCATATAAAATCAGTAGAGCAAATCTTAAAGGATTTAATTATCAAGTCTTGTCAATTTGAAAGCACATGCAATATTGAAGCAATTTGCATGCTCTTTTTATGTGCATTCAAATAAACTGAAAATTACAAGATAATTTTAACTGTGTTGAATTCAATCGCAGACCATGCTCACTATTTGAAATATGCCATTTGTCTGTTTGGAATTTCTCTTGATCTCATCTAACTTACCGTTACCTATTCTCGTTAGTCGACAACCAGTGGCGATTAAGAAATAGTTTCAGATTTTGCTTCATTCATCGCATTCTATAAACCATGTGTACAATTGTTTACACGGCACGGAAAAGTAAAAGTTTGCTATGTAATTAAAAAGTGCGTATGTATTATTAAAGCATAGACATTGGGGCTCATTACTGTTTTCTCTTTACGGTGAAAACAACTTGAAAACAAAAAACCTTATTCCGAATGTCACGAAATTGAAAAAATATCAAAGGGTTCATCCGAGGTAACGATTCGAATGAACTCGGTGTTATTATGGTTGCCATGGCATCATCATGCCACCGAAAAACGCATACCGAGTATTTTTCTGAGGGCTACTACGATTTTCACTTCAGTATGACTTTCACCTCACGGAGTTCATTTTGATCACAGTGATACCGGTAAAAGCATAAGAAAAAGTGAAGTGAGGTGTAAGTGAATGGAAAGTGAAAGTAAAGGTGACAACCGTAATAAGCCCCTATAATTAAGCAATCATTTTAAGATAGATTTCGAGATTTTTGCATCAATCAGTTGGACATTTTTGTGACTTTCAATTCAATGATCAAAGTTCTCATTAATAATTGACTTTAAATTTCCAAACTGACTTCAACAATTTATAATGCGTTAAGGATAATGGTCTCCAGTTGGTTGATATTTCCCGTGAAGTAATTGAACTGAAATTTTGGAAATAGCCTAGAAATAACCTGAATTTTCATCTTTAATGAATTCATAATTTTTCATTCAGCACTTCAGAAACTACAGACACCAGCTACGACAAAACAATAAGACCTCCTTTTGATATCCATAGTTTAGGCCATGTTGATGAGTGTGAATTACAATCTATAGTATACTGATATTAAAATGCCCCGTGCATCAATAATCAAAATTCAGATCCTCAAATTCGAGCATCCTTTATGGAAATCAAAAAGTGGTCTTATTGTTTTGTCGTATGCGGTGGCTGTATCATTTATAGTGGTGAATGAAAAATGATGGATTTAATGCAGATGAAAATTTCGGCTACTTCTTGACCACAGCCGAAATTTCAGCTCAATTGGTTCTCGAGAAAATGAATCCCAAGTAACAATTTCAGTTCTATTCCAGCCGTATAGCACTCCTCCCGGCTTTGTTGATGACACTACATTCAAAACTGTTTTGTCCACCAACACCTCCTCTATGCATCTTTAAAGCCGAAATGTGTACAAAGTGGCCCACTCTATAGACGGTTGTGAAAACAAATTAATAAAACCTTTCTAAGACCATACAGATTTTGAAAATGTTCTAGTGAAAGATGTTATGACCACTTGAAAACCATCATAAAACCTATTGGCCGCCATCAAAACCGGCATAGGGCTGAATGGCCACAGCTGTCAAACTTCACGGCGATATCGTGGTTGGTTTTTGTTGTTTTGCTTTGTTTCTGATTCATTCAACAGTAAATAATGGCTAAGAAAAATGCGGGAAATTATGATTGATAGCAAAATATATAAAACAAATTGAGTTTTTTTTATAGCGTATCATGCTCCAAATCATATGCGCATTTAATTTTATGGTAAATATTGGCACGATAAGAGCTGAAAATTAATGCGCCTTGGAAATTATGCGAGTTTACAACAACAAAAACAAAATTGAAAAAAATATATTCCGTAAATTAATCATGAAACTCTTGAAAATTGATGGAATTCATTAAAGTTATCTAAACGAATACCGAAGTTTGTCTCAGATCTACAGTTCAATTGTATTACATATAAAATTTGGTGTATTTATTTTTCCACACTTCAATTATTTCATATATTTAAATATGGCGATTGCAAGAAATCACAGTTTTGCCAAAAAGCCAATTTATCTTAGCAATGCCTATTGTAAAACTATCTGGTCGCTTGGTAGCTTTCCTCAATGCCAGTTAGCCGTTTAATGCATTTACTGGAGGCAAAATGGTTTTAAAATGCTTTTTCAACTGACCATAATAAGATAATATGAATGAGTCCTAAAACGGCATTTCAAAACAGCATTTTATGAGTTAATAAAGTCAAAATAAAACCTTTGATAGGAGTAAAAGGAATTTTAGAAGTCAAGGTTTTAAGATCGTTGTAAAGAAGCTGTGTAGGTTCTTATAAACCTGACTAAAATTTGAAACCTATTGGCATCTCTTGCTACCATAATAAAGCCGAATTGATTATTAGTGGCTTCCATAAAACTTTAATAAAACTTAATAAAGCTGGATGGTTTTGGCAATGTTACTTGGGAATGGCAAGCCCCCTAACATTACCATTTTGCATGGAAATCAGGCTTTGGTCTTATTGTATTGTCCGTCACTGTATAAACGTCCTAATCTCAAATCCAATGTTATGGGTTGTAATGTGACAGTAGTGGAATGGCGTATATGAGGAAAATGTCCCTAAGTTAATTTTAACAAACTCCATTTACAACAACAACAACAGCAATAATTACAGTTTTCAAATTGTTTTAAGAAACATTTCGTTCAATTTCTCAAGTATGTGACAAATTCCATTACAAATTCTTTGCAGATATCCAGACATAAACTTGATAGCTGTATGAAACTTTAATATTTATTGAATTGAATTTTGAAACTGACTGGCCATTATGAGCACTTCAAGACAAAATCTTAGAAATGACAAGAACACATGAGATAAACAATTTTCTTTTTTTTTTGCAATGCGCAATAAAAAATAATATTGAATGCACCATATCGTATCACCAGCCTCATTGAAATCACCGACCTACCTCTTAAAATGAAACGAAACAACACACTTTCACACGGACAATATAAACATGCTGCAACACATATGTCAATTGATTTAATTTCCATTATTCTATAACCCACAGGAAAACTGTTCCCGTATGCATGCACCGGAAGTTTGATAGAAGCGGTACCATCGACCATCGACACCGTTCGTTGAGACAAAGCATCGAAGCCGTCGCCGACACGGACATCCCATCAAGTTCCTTCCCCGTTGACGTACGACGAACCACGTAACAGCATCAGAGTTCTGTCGACGGCAGCAACAGTAGCAGCAAGACCACCGGCAACACAGCGATTACAGGCGGTTACGACGGTTCCCCCCCTTCCAAGCCCAACCTGCCATGTGTGTCGTGCCACACTCCTATGCATTGTTATATCCGTGAACTGAGATTGTACTCCGTACAATAGACGGAACAACTCGTTCTCCACCGCGCACCGCACGACGGTGTATCCTGATTTTTTTCTGATCCTCTCCAGAACACGTACACATACACGTGCATTGGTAGGGGAAGGTAACCCTACGACCAATGAGTGAATGAAGCCACCGACTCCAGCAAACAGCAGGAGCAAAAACAGACCTTAGACCTTTCTATTCTCTCAATTGTGAACCAGAAAACCGTGCAAGCAACGGCAGATAACATGAGCATAAATAAAGTTACGCTGTTTCAATTATTTATTATCGCGCTTTTACTGGCGTCGGTAATTGGCTCCAAAGTGAATAGAGAGCGACAATTGAGACAGCAGCACCAGAAGGATGCTGCTGATTTTGGTTACTTCTCGGATTCGCACGGGCTTCCAACCAAGTTCGGTGACGAGGACGACGTGATATTTGCCAAAAAGCACAATGATAGTGGCAGCCAGCATCTGCCAGGTAGCATCATTGGACAAGGTTCGGTGTCCAATGTGAAACCGTTGTTGCAGGGTCACGATAGTAACTATGATGATTATGATTATGAAGAGGAATTGGATCATCACGAAGAAAATGACAGCCACGGTAAGGATGATGACGCCAACGGGCATGGTCTGGAAACCGGAGATTTCACGGATGGTTTCGATGGGGACGCAATTGATCACATAGAAAGTTTTGGCGAGGGAAGCGATACGGCCAGTTCACTTCCGGTGTTTCTGGTGGAGCCCCAAAGCACCTACGTAATCAGAAATCGCCCAGCAGTTCTGCAGTGTAAAGCGTCACATGCTTTTCAGGTGAGTTTACCGGGGTTGTCTTTCGAGTTTCTAATATACCACAATTTAAAGTCCGAAGCTAATATTTGAACCTCATTAGTTCCGTTGCTAATTAGTTTGTTTGCTTCTCCTTCGCTCTCTTCCAATGAACAGATCTCATTCAAATGCAGTGGTGGCAACAAGCCTCCCCTGACATCGTTGGAGACGCATGTAGATCCACATACTGGTGTGCAGCTGCAGGAAGCCAGCACAACGATCACTCGTGAGCAGGTCGACGAGTTCTTCGGTCGGGGACCGTTCAAGTGCGACTGCCACGCCAGGTCCTCGCGGGGTGTTGTGCGGACACAACCTGCCACCATTCAAGTCGCATGTAAGTGTTAATTAGCGTGTAGAGCGACTGGGGGGCTTAGTTGGTTTTATTTTAGTTCCGAAGAGAACGGGTTTCTTGACACTGCTGATTGTTTAACCCCCGATGATCGTAAGTGTGTGGAGGGAATGTTGATGGGATTTGTTGTAGTCAACACGATGTTTATTGGATGTTTGGATTTGACGAAGCCCAGTTTTGATTGCGTTGCAGATTTTTCACTAGAAAACCATTTTATTGAGCACATTGCAGTCGAATTAAGTACTTAAGATAAATTAAAATTTTCAAATGAAATCAATTGAAATTCTACTTTGAAAATGAACCCATCATGAAATGAGTCCAGGCACGTCCCTGAACACCCGGTCTACTCAAGTTTATTTTTCCCATCAGTAAGTTAATGTGCTGCTACGTTCAGCTTCTCTTATCCTTACAGAGTAGACAGCAGCCCAGGCATGTAAGTAAGAACGTGTACGTAGTGTGAATCTAATCAGCGGATTTATTGCATATTAGCACATTAAACTGGCCCGTACGGAACCGCCGACAGTCCTCTTTTAACACCTTCAACCGCATCGACAAGTTTAACTGCTAACATCTAAAACCTCAAACCAGAAATTCATCACCGGGTACCTTTTCAAATGTGGATCCATCTATCCAGCCATATAAAGAAAATATTTACTCCCTAGATTGACCGCACATTTTCACGGCTTTCAAGCGGAGCACTCCACCAACCGCACCAGACCACCAACTAAAAAATAATGCATCACAGTTCCAATGATTAAGAAGCAAACCACCACGCCGAACCACTCTGAGACCACGCGTGCATGGTGCGGTTTATTTATGTTGTTGCAGTTATTTACACATTCTTACGAGATGTTGTAAAAGTTGAAGTTTAGTTTTGCACACCGCCAGAGAACCACAGCGAACATTTCCCTTTAATGGCTGCGCGCCCTCTTTTGCCTGAACATATTAATAAAATTCAATAGCACCGTAAATCGTTCGTTGAAGCGGCACAACTTGTACCAAAGAGTCTAGTGAAAAAGGTTCTTCCAGATACCGGATCAGGAGTTGTTTAGTGGGAGCCATTTTATCTTGAAAAACTCCCACACCCTCACTTCCCCACTTTATCTCTTCCAATAGCTCAAAAGTAGACTTTTCAGCGAGTCAGCCTGGAATGCATTAAACTTTTTCTCTGGCTGCTTGCCACCATGTTTATTGGAGGATACTTCAAGTGCTAATACTAGCTGCAGCTAATGTTAACTACCTTCCCGACAGTGCCAGTTTTGCAATATCAGAACCTCTTTAATGGACACGTATGTCTTTCTACAACGTCAGGTCAATAGCAGTAGACTGAAAATACAACCTTCTGCTGGTTATTCATAGAAAAAAGGGAAAAAATACTGAACTACAAACACAAACCGACCGGCTGACTCTAGCTGAAGTCAGCTGGAGCCATTTGAACAGGAGATAAAACCAGGAGTGAAATTTATGGGATTGATGTTTTCGATGGCTTCGTGGTAGTTACTCGTATGGAAACGACAGAGTACTGAACGTATGTTAGGTCAATGCAATGCACTGTATGAATCTATGTGCTCTGTTCGATTGATGTGTCAATGAATAGGAAATTGTTGTGTTTGTGTTTTCCCCAGGTGAGGAATGCAAATAAATTGCTAACAAAATGTATTTGAGATCGCCGCAGCCGTTGATTGGAGTGAATAAGCCATATCCATTCAAGTTTGAATTTATACCGTGTTTTTATGAAAAGGTCTAAAGAGAAGTTTCAATGCCAGAGAAATATTCAAATATTCACTGGTTGAATGCATGTAAACATCCTTCCTGTACCAGATTCTGCGTGTGATTTGGAAATGTTTTGATTCACCATTTTATCTTATACAATTCGTAATATGCGTGTCAGCATGACCAAAGATGCAAAATCTCACGCCACTCACACGAGACCCATCAGCATTTTAATTTGCAATCGTTAACAAGAAACGATTATCGTACACAGAAAAAAATAATGAATTTTAACTGGCGCGTAAAATTTCCCCTCGTTCAATTCCAATCCAAAGGAGGCGTAAACAACGAAATTGTTTGCAATCTTTCATGCGCCATACAACAATGTTTGCAATCTTTCATACAACAGGCTAGATTCAGACGTTATCTGGCTCAAATTAACTTGAAAAATCCCATTATTTTCTGCCAAATCTAGCATTCCTTTTATGTGAATTAGATAACGCAGAAAATTCGATGTTTCTTTTTATCTGTACACGTGATAAGGAAAACCATGCAAACAATACTTACATTGTGAGTGTCGTTGCCTGCAATTAAAGAACAAGCCTTATTATCGAGAATCAGATGAGCAACCAAAAAGTAGCATGGCTTTTCGAGAAGGGTATGATATCAAGCGGAACAACAGAACAAAATTATATCAAAGCCTTTGCATTTCAAATCTAACTCAGTTGGCGCGATTGTGTGAGTCGGATTCAAACACTAATATAGGTAAATGAAGCAGTTCGTATAGGCAAATGAAGCAGCTACATGACCTGATTGTCGATGGAGCGCCGCTTACCATAACCGTTATCAGTTACTTTTACGAATCTCACCAAGTCCAGCGATGATCGTGGACTGAGAATCGTTAGCCATGCTGATAGAATGAATTCGTGCGTTTTTAACATCACTCATATAACGATTTTAATATTCACAGATCGCAACTCTGAGCATGAAAATTGATTTTCGAAGACTATAACCTGAACCTAAATCATTGCTAGTGAAAGTTGACATGATTTTTGTCTGAATTTATTAAATATTTTGAAAACATTTTCAACAGATATATCTTTAAAATCATCTTCAAAATTGTTTTCTGAATCTTTTGAAGTGCTCTTGTTCTGATGGCCCTACAACTAGATCATATTGGCAGGGCACGGCTAGTCTAAACATTTGATTAAATATTAAAAGTTCTGAAGTCTCTAAATTGGCTATGGTGAGAGAATAGTACAATTATGGGCAGTTGTGAATACAAAACTTTACAAATGGAGTTACTTTCACCTTGCTGGTGTACAATTGAGTCTCCTGACCAAGCCGTAACTTGGAATTTTTACCATTAATCATGTTCTATTCTCGATAAAGTTTTTCATTAGGTTAAACTTTGAAAAAGTTGTTCACCTTTTCAATGGTGAATATCCTTTCCGAATCTATCCGCCACGTGGTCTAGAATGCTTGTAATTTTTTTTTTAAATATGCTGGATCCGTCTCAAATGCAGGGTTTTAGTCTTCTGCAAGGCTGTTCAGTAGGTCAAGCCCTTTTGATGTGTGATCAGTAGTTCAGGATAATTTCACTGCGTGGTGCTAGTATGTGGTGGAATTACCAGATTATGCTATTTCATGGAATCCTGACTATATGCACAGAAAATTTATTCTATTTTGCATCAGCATACTTCTCAATCTCCCTCTCTTTCCTTATGCTGTAAATTTTAATCTATTTTCATACATTCGTCCCCACCCATAGCACATAGTCACATAGTGAGAAAATTCCGAACTTCTTTCCATCAAACTAATGGCGCTGAACTACTGAACATCTTTGTCAAAGACGTGAACCTTTCGACCATATGGACAGGATAAAAAAGTACAGCATGTTCCGGAAACTCACTTGTGCACTAGCGCCACATAGTGAGAAAATTCTGAGCTATTAATCACCAATGACAAGGCCATGGCCTACTGAACAACTATATCTAAGACAGGAACGTTCTACATGGCCAGGGTCCCAAGATAAAGCATATTTGGGAGATTTATTTACACACTAGCGCCGGGTATTGAGACAATTCTGAGCTTCTGTTCATCAATCAAAAGACTTTGATCTTCTGAACAACTTTGTCGAAGACTGAAACCATCCATTTGGCCAGGATCTAATGATAAAGCATTTTTAAGAAATTCGGCCAGAAAAGAGGAGGACCTTATGCTTTTTAGTACAGTGGCAGTGATCTCTTCTTCAAATATTCTTCCTCGTACACCTTGGCGTTAATTGTACCCTTCTTGAAAAAAATCGACGACCGCAAAACAAAGGTACGCTTGCCAGACCAGTACCTTCTGCCCAAACTACTCCATCGCCAACGTGGTGTCAGCGTCGTCCAGGTCCTGGTCCACCGATTTCGTATAGTATTGCGGTCCGGGCAGCGCTCGCGTAGGTTTCGCCGTCGATCAGGATGCATCCGTTTTTGTTTTCTAGCTCTATCTTCTGTTTCTTGTACGTTTTCAGGGAGTTTCGAGCTTTGATCTTTTGAATCATCTTGATGCTGGTATTGAATTGCTTGGACATATCCCGCGTCGACGCCAATTGGTTTTTTCCTTACGTAATCAACCACTTTCAAGTCCCGGCTGGGCTGGCTGGGACCCGGTTTCCTACCGGATCGGGACAAATCTTTCAAGAGTCTCACCAAACATTTCAATTACATTTTTGACACTGGTGTGGTTCACTTTTACCCGTTTTGCAATTTGGCTGTACGACACCCTTTTTCAATTACCAAATGTGCAAAATTTTCCTTCGCGTGTCCATATCAATTCGACTCATCTTTGAAACGATCTACTGTACGGAAACCAATCGGTTGCATAACTGTTATTGACATGTAAAAAAAACACGGCAAAACACACTAAAAAAATTTAAGCCATTTTAGAGTAATCACTATTTGAATGTTGCTAACTACTTTTCGATACACTCTTTATTCCAACAAATTATTTTCAAAATGTTTGTTCCTCAGGACAGTCACATTATATGTTTATTTTTCCATTTTAAAACATTATAGTTCCTACTTTATATTGTGTAACTAAGGTTTTGGTATTCCATTGAAAACTATATCAATATAAACATTTTTATATGTAACTAGCTGAACCCGGTGCGTGCGCTGCTACGCTTGCAACTAAATGAAGGAAAATTTAATATAATTGGCACGTTTATGGTTTTGTTTTCGAAATGAGTTTTTTTTTTCTTGAACAAGCAGGGGTTCAAACTTCTATCAAAACATGCTTCTTACCCGAGAAATACACGTTTTGTGTTTAAGTAACCTGGATAATTCTCATTTTTGGTAGAAATTTGTGTTTCATTTGTATGGGAGCCCTCCCTTCCAGAGGGGGTGGTTTCTCAAACCACCATACAATCATTGCCTTTAAAACCCCCCACATGCCAAATTTGATTCGATTTGCTTGATTAGTTCTCGAGTTATGAAGAAATGTGTGTCTCATATGCATGAGAGCCTCCCTTCCAGAGAGAGTAGGGGTCACAAACAATCATAAGAACCTTCCCCAGCCCCAAAAACCCCTTCATATAAAGATTAACGGTTCAGAATTTTCCGAGTCTATAAGGGTCTGACAGACAGACAGACAGACAGAAATTCATTTTTATGCATATAGAAATCTAGCCTCTAAAAACCCCCATATGCTAATAGTAGTTTCATTTACTTGATTAGTTCTCGAGTTATGCAGAAATTTGCGTTTTATTTGTATGGGAGGCCCCCTTCAAAATGGGGAGGGGTATTGAACTGTCATAGAAACATTTCTTGCCTCCAAAAACCTCAACATGACAAATGCCAAATTTGGTTTCATTTGCTTCATTGGCTCTCGAGTTATGCTAAAAATTATGTTTCATTTTTATGGGAGTCTACCCTTCCAGCAGGCGGAGGGGTCTCAAACCACATTAGAAACATTTATTTCTCTCAAAAACCTCCACATGCCAAATTTGGTTCCATTTGCTTTAATTTTTATCGAGTGATGCAGAAATTCGTGTTTCATTTGTATGAGAGCTCCCCTCTTACAGAAGGCGGAGGGGTCTTGAGTTGCCTTCAAAAACCTCTGCCTGCCAAATTTGGTTCCATTTACTTGATTAGTTCTCGAGTTATGCAGAAACTTGTGTTTCATTTGTATGGGAGCCCCGCCCTCCCTACCATAGAGAGAGGAGGGGTCTAGAACCACCGTAGAAACATTTATTGCCTTTAAAATCCCCGCAAGCCAAATTTGGTTCCATTTGCTTTATTAGATCTAGAGTTATGAAGAAATTTCAGTTTCATTTGTATGACCGCACCCCTTCTAGGAGAGGGTAGGGGTCTCAAACCACCATAGAAACATTTTTCGCCACCAGAAAACCCCACATGCCAAATTTGGTTCCATTTGCTTGATTAGTTCTTGAGATATGCAGAAACTTCTGTTTCATTTGTATGGGAGCCTCCCATTCTAGAGAGGGGAGGGGTCTCAAACTACCATAGAAACATGTCTTGCCTCCAAAAACTTCTGCATGCTAAATTTGGATTCCTTTGCTTGATCAGTTGTCGAGTTATGCAGAAATATGTGTTTCATTTGTATGGGAGCCCCCTCTTTCAGAGAAGGGAGGGGTCTCTTACTATCTTAAGAACCTTCCCCGGCCCCAAAAACCCCTGCATACAAATTTTCACGCCGATCGGTTCAGTAGTCTCCGAGCCTATTAGGGTCAGACAGACAGACAGACAGACAGACAGACAAATCCATTTTTATTTTGTTTATTTTGTTTACCAGTGGAACCATGGTGGCTAAAATGTTGAGGAAATCGAAAATATCCCTCAAGCATATAACTATTAATTGATGAATAATAAGTCAACTGCTTCAAAATAAATCGATCATCATTATGCCAACATGAATTTGCCGATTATCACACAATTTATGACATTGTTGATACATAGGCCGGATAAACGATTTCATCCCGTTACCCTATGTTTCAGAATTCGGGTGACATATTCTATTAAATTATGACGTGAAGGTTTGTAATAAAAGGAGGATAAAATAAGCTAGCTTATATCAGCCGGCAAACGCGTAGTTACAGATAAACATCATCAAGAGTAACACGAAATGTTTCACTGTTTTTGCTTTAATGTGACAAAGAATAATGTTGCCATTTCGGTAATTAAAAACTATTAAGGATACTTCTAGAGTATTGAAAAAGTGCAGAAGGTGGAACCTATGAAACATAATTTAAGTTCGATAATGGTCATGTATGTATGTATGTAGGAAGCCACCATCCTAGCGTGGGCCTTGCCCTGCATGCGGTTCCACTTAACAGAAAGATCATGCTTTGTTACCGTTCTAAATTCAACATACTGCTGTATGAAGGGCCAAAAAGGGTTGGACAGGCCCGTAAGCAGACACACTTACGCGAGACCTGTGGGAATAAAAGAATCTCCTTCCAGCAATATGATCCGATAAAACGAATAGCAAGATACGCAATTCAGTTAAACTTTCCACTAGATGGTTTGTTTGAGAAAGGCGCGTCAAATTCATTACAACTGTTGGAGTGGAATGTAACAATCATAAATGAAAGACACATCCCCTCCTAGACTCCGGTTGGCTGTCCACTCCATTGTCCAATTGCAACTTCAATGATGCCCTGGTGCACCCTCCCAGTATTGAAATGTTTTAAATCAATGAATTATAATAAGGTTCATGCAATATATATCAAATAAAGAATATAGTAAGGAAATTAGTATTTATAGAGTGTAAGTAATTTTATACAGCAAAATTGGTAGCCTGGACTGGATAATGTTTTAGAATTGTACACCTTGCATGTAGAAATTTCTAAAATAGTGATTTCCTTTCTGCTGGTTCTATGGAGTAATAACATGCATTATGATCTTTTAACAGAATAATATCCGACGTACTCTGTGTTAACAGTTAATATCAAAATAGATGTTAACATTGATAAAATTAGTAACTCCAAAAGCCGACCCTGTAAAGAGATATAATGAACGAACAAGGAAGCCTAAACGGACTTTAGGTAATAAGTACCTTTTTCTGCCGCAGATTCAGTTGTAGCTTCTTGTATTCAAGGCACTAGGTACTTCTAAATCATAAGACGAAGAAGAAAGGGTTACAATGATCATTGGACATATAAGACAAAATAATCTATACCCATGAAGTGAAAATAATAAAATTATGTTTATGCTAATATATAAATCACGAAAACAAGAGTAATGATACAAATGGTTATGGCAATGATAAAAATAAAATCAATATATAATGTCATACAAATTAATATACATAATACAGTGAAGGGATATTATAATATGAACTGATACCAATTCTATTTTCATTTACATGTCTACAGATTGTTGTCCTGCTGCAATTATAGAATAACTTGCGTAACCAATATGAACCTGAAAATTTAGACAGTATATCACAGCCATGAGAGAAAAAAATTGAATTTAAAATTATTTTACAAAACATGGTAATTCCATGGATGAACTGAAATAATATATCATATTTATAAACAATAGTACATCTTAAATTTCGATATGCTTGTACTACAATGATTTTAGGTAATAAAGTAAATTCATTTCATATCTCAACATAAAATAATATAATGACGTAATAAAATATTACTATGAGCACGACAGTTAACGTTAAAAGTATGAATATCTGTAACTAAGCTGGTCATCCTCTCATCAGTAGACTTCTTTTTTTGTAGCTACTGTAGTATTAACCGTTAATATCAAGTAAGATTAATATTTGTATCCACAATAATAATAATAATACGAGAACATAATATATTAATGTACACAACATATCTGACATCCATTAGACCAAAGACATCTAATGTAAACGTTATGCTGAAATAATTAAAAACAAATTGAGCCTTTAATGCTAATAATGTAGCTCCATGCTCATAAGGTAAATGGTTTGGAACCCATAGATGATCCCAAACCGGGCTGAAATTATAAATTGAATGTAAATGTTCGCACCCCCTCACTTCGCTATTGTCGAATTGACAACATTGCCCAGGCTACGCCCACCAGCGTCTCCATGTTTCAGCTGGCAGTCTTTTGTGATCATATGACTGGTGGAGGCGTGAGGTAGGAAGTTGTGAGGACCAGAGGTCGGTCGCACCCTCCTTTGAAGTGGTCAACTCACCATTTGAAGCCATTTTAAGTTCGATAATGGTCATAAACAAAAAACAAATCTTGAGCTTCAGTAAAACAAATTATTGACGGATTTCAAAAAGGTATTATGCTGCCATTCATGAACTAGATTTGAACTACTAGATTGGTCTTCTTACCACTCGATCATTTCAACATATGAGAATTGGAATAACTAGAAATCCCCTTAAAGTCATCATTAATTAAACCAGCGCCAATGTGATAGGGGACATAGTTACTCATTTTAACATAAAAGAATTTAGGAGTAGGAAAGTAAGCGTTTAAATTAAGTATTTGCTATACTTTGATGATCGGTCGATTACACTTAGGTTTTTTCTAATATGGCAATTGTACCAGTGCAAATAATGTTCGATCGTACAACACTCAGCGAAATAAATTTTCGATATTCATAAGATTGCATTATGATAATTTGCCACAAGAAATCAGTATGTATTTCATTAATTTGCCTTATAAAACATAAAGATGTTGAAAAAATAGAAATATGGCGGAACCTGAATTCGAGCCTTAAACGTTAAGGTTATGGGTCCAGTGACTTGACCACTAGTATATATCAACACTTGTCATCAGGAAAGCTTAAAGGCGTACAAAAACAACGTGGTGTAAAACAAAATTTATTCATAAGTCAGGCTTATAAAATTCCAAAGCATCGTTCATAAGTTGAACCTTATGAAATTCTTAAGTTTATTTGCCTGAGTGAAGGAATAGCCAACATCATTATTTTATTTATGATCGCACTCGCATAGCTGAATTAGGTTCCTGACTGTTTCAACGGTAAACGTGAATGTGATATAAATAGATATTTGTTAGTTTTAAGTCATATTTAAAAGAACAGAAACGGTCATTCAACGTCCAATACGACACGAACAAAACATACCTGACTAGTTGTGTTGGCATTTGACATTTTATGAATATGTTTGTTTTTTTTTTAAATACGGAAGACTTGTGTTGCTACATGTTTACAGCATAATATGCAAACACGCAAGATGTCAGATGTAAGCAACCCAAGTAGAACCGAAAACAAGTTTCATTTGTCAAGTGTCATGCTGTAGATCTATAACAGTGTGATGTGACTAGTTTTGTCATGAAGAAGTACGTTTCATGCAATTCAAATATAGATTCTTTTAGCTATTAATGATTTGTCATACATGTGCTCTATGTTTTTCAGCTAAAACAAGTTTGTTTACGTCTGATAACTTGTTTGCAAATTGTGTTTTATAGATGTATCAACATAAGTCTTCCGTATTTAAAAAAATAAACATGCGAGAAACGTCAAGCATCATAACAAAACTAGTCAGGTATATTTTGTTAGAGCCATATTGAACGGGAAAAGATAGTTTTTGAACTTTGCTTTAGTTATGCTAGAATGATGAGAACGGGGCCGACCCCGGCTTAGTGGTTAACATCCATACCTCTCACTCCAAAGTCACGAGTTCGAATCTCACCCCGGACAAGTTACGAAAGTACCCAAAAATGTATTTGAGTGACTACAACGGGAGATGAACTAACTCAGGGCTGAAAAACTCTAAAATCAAGGAAAAAAATAATAATAGAATGATAAAATATTGAAAATTTCAGTTTCCATTTGCTTGTATGGTCGAACATGATTGATGCCATTGCTTGTACGACAACGTGAAGTATCAACAAAACGTAATGGCAATCGACCAATAATTTAATTGATCAAATGCTTTTAATTTTAACTTCTACCCCTGGCTTGAATTCTCTTATATCAAAGTGAATGTATATTTAAGTCCCCTATTTGGTGGGTAAATAAGATGATGGTGAGGTTTAAGAGGATTTCATCTAATACATATCTCATGTGTCAAAATGGTCGAGCGGTAAGAACTCCGACCTAATAAGTTTGGCGTTCATAGTATGAACCCCCCTGGTCATTAATGCTTTTTTGTTGCCGGCAAAAATTTGTTCAACTGAGGTTTTAGATTTTTTTTATTTTTGACCATTGTCAGACATAAATTATGTTTTGTAAGCTCCACCTTCTGCGCAATTTCTATTCTAGAGTAGTACCGAAAAAGGTGGAAACATCATCGAAATGGCAACATAATGATTGGCCACATTGAAGCAAAAATGCATGCAATGAAACATATTGTGTTACTTGGGAAACATGTTCTAACTCAAAACATCAAACAGATATATGACATAATAAGTGAATTTAGATTCGAATCACATGAAACGTACATCTACATGACTAAACTAGACAAATTGCACTTTTATTGATCTACAGCATGACACATGGAAAATATAACTTTTTTATTTATGTTTTTGGTGCAACTTGGGATGCTAGAGGTTCTTGGTCTGATCTCGATTTTCGATTTTTATCGATTTTTTTTCCGAAAATTTTAAATTTTCGTGAAGGAACGTTTTTTGACACCTTGAATATAGGGGAAATGGCTCTTATTTGGGTCCATGGTTTTAGGATTGGGCCTATGTTTAAAATTCGAGGCAAATATGTTTTTACCATTTTATTCTGAAAATCAAAAATATACATTAGTATTCTCTCGATGACATATTAATATTAGAAAAATTAAAGGACATAAATTATTCATTGACTGGTCCAATTAAAGATCCAAAGACCCACATCCCTCGATTGTTTGAATGTTCTTGCCACACACAGTCATACTAATGCAAAGATAGTACCTGGTATCGACAACTTCCATTAAAGAAAATAACAGTGGAAGTGTTTTAAGACTACAAAGCTGAGAGCTGGCAGAAAATTATTGCGAAGAGGCCGAGATAGAACAAAAACCATAAAACGTCACGTTTTGCATAATTTGCGAGGCCTGGATTGCTTTGATTAAAATGCTTCATATTCACTCCGTAAAACTTATTTGTTATTTTTGTCACCTTTGACAAATCGTCCTCTTGAATAATTGTGCTACACCATTAAGCAAGGTTTGATATATTTTAACGAACATTATAACGAGCAGATATTTTTCTCATGGCACCGAACGAAATGAACCAGTGTAACATTTACATTCAACAAAACATTTCTAAACAAACATAAAAGTTTAACGAGCAGATGCTGGTTGGCATTTTCCAGATGTTGGTTACATTAAAATATTTTTTTTTTATAATAACAAATCAATTTCCTAAAAGTTTTCACAAACTTAATAGGGCCAAAATTATATCAAATTTAATAGGGCTTTGCGCATTACTATTTTCACTTGAATGTATATGTTATAATATCAATTTATGTGTTCTACTGCAATTGACATTGCAATTTATGCTGTTGTATTAATATCTGGAGTGTCTATAAATCCTGATATTTCGTTTATCACTAATTAGTAGACCATTTTTGCAATTAAACACATGAAGAATGGTAGACTACGATAAACAACTTTGACAAGAATGTGGATTTATAGACTAAGTGTCCGAATACTGATGCACCGCGGTATATGGTATTTTTTTAATAAAAATATTAAACATTTGTTTATATTTCACTTTGGAAAATATAATTAACACCTTTCTAAGCATCTGGATTTCTAACCAGATTGGAATTCCAACGAGATTTCAACTTTCATTAATTTGAAAAAAAATCTTCGCTTCAAATGATACTCTTACTGGATACTCGGAATGTTCCAACAAGAAACTCATTACTTCTTGTTTACGCCTATTACCACCAAATTCAATAAACCAGTAAATCACCCCAATCACAATTTCTAATCGACATTTTGTATCGAAGCAGACGCAAACAAATGCCGTCAAATGTTGAATCCCGCCGTTCATCGTCCAACACCCAATTCACAGTCACTCTATATTCCAAGTTAGTTTGTACCATATGTGAACCAAACCAAGTGTGTTCCCACTTTCAAACTGAAATGGATGGGAACCTTCTACGTCTTCCCGTAACGTAATTATTCAAAATAAAGAAAATCAATTTACCACTCCAGTCCGATGGTACTGCTTAGAACGATACATCTAGTTGCCCCCGAAGATGGAACCATCTGCGAACCGATGCATGCATCAAAGGAATATGTTAAGCCCACAACTAAACCAGCTGCCCTCGATGAAAAACTAAACCTATCCCTCGAATGCATTGGGGTCCCTGAAGAAAAATTTAAATTCTAATGGCGATAAATTTCCCTGATGTAAACCACCACGAACGAGTAAGGTAAATGCGACAAAAGTTGCTTCCTTTCAGCTCACACATGGCTACGCCCCAAGTGCTCAACCCAACAGCTATTGAAGCGTTTCCAGACTGTTGATTGATAGGTACTCACCAACACGGCGATGGTGGTGACGGAAAAGAAATTGAATCTCAAATGACGCGGTGTCGGGCGTCAATGGCAAAGTGAGCATTACTTGAATGAAACGAAAAAAATAAAAATTTGAATTTCAATGTCGAGAAACTTGCCAGCCATTTCGACGACAATGTCGACAATGCCGACGCTCCGAATGGCAACAGCTTGTGGGAAGGTATCATAAAAATCGAAAGTGATTTTAATTTCGAGCACCGCTTTTCGGGATTTCTTTGGCGCGAACAAAATAGAACAAAGCAATTCCGTCAGTTTGGATGCTTTTGATTTTTTTTTATGAGCAGCTACCGCCACCGCATCTAAATTGAGCTGAATAAACAGCGGTTTTCTCTCACCATAAATTTTCACTGACGAAAGAATGCTTCATCCAGGGGCTAAAAATTCCTACAACATCTGTAGTTGATTACCCGACGTTGGATTGCTTTCGATCGTCGTGCATCAAAAAACGGTGGCAAAAAGAAAAGTGAATGGGTTTGTGCTTGCATAAAAACTTTTTCAGAAATGGACAAGGAACATTTATACGCATAACAGCACTGAAGTTCTGACTCCTTTTTATCTTTACTTTCTTCACATTCTGGTACAAGATCGATGACGACTGTTGGGACAAGGGAAATCTACGACTCAAGAATGATAAATTTGTGTCATTCATAATTACAAGCATTAATATTTCACTAGTCTTGTCGGTCGTTGTTGTAATCGTAGTTCTTGATTCCTTTCCTCCAATCCATCCGTACAGTGCTGTTTGTGTCATTGAACAAATTCCACTCTGGGACTAGTCAACATAACTTCTTGACTAGGAGGTGGACCTGTTTTCCGATGTTGTTGACAGTCACGGGCAGGAAGTGTCGAAGTGAAATTGAAAAATGTGCACTGTCTTGTTAACTTTTGTTCGTTAATATTTTACTACCTTTTGAAGGGGGTGCTCTTTTTGCCGGGGCTATATGTGATTTGTTCCAGCGATTTCGTTAAGATGCTATTTTCTACGAGGGAAAATAGTTGTACATGTGATATCGACCAAAATTAATGAGGACTATAATGTTTCTTGGCTGAGAACATTTTGTAACATAATTGATTGCGATTGAGTATCTGTTGATTAAGTATCTAAATGGTCGGTCGGACGTGTTGCAGTTCGGCTCGAATTATCCGTTCTAGAATTTCGTTTGTTGGTTGTTCAACGTGCTCGTCAATTACTCAAAGATGTGGCGTTCAATGAATGCTATGTTCAGCCGGGGCGTGGTAATTCAATTTCAATCAACACAAGAGAAAACTTCAACCAAACTCTTTAATTGGCTAACTGATTTGGTCGTCCTGAAAAGGACGGATTTACTTGACGGGGGAGAAAGATGGTTCGCGATTGAACTTGGGTTCTCTTCTTGGTCTTCTTGGTTCAACTCCTCGTCGTTGCGGGTGACCATCTGCAGGTGACGTGGGATGTCAAGGGTGGCTTTTTCCCGCCAACTCGTAGGCTTCGGCCGCGAGGTTGACGGGAGCATCAGCACCAACAGCCAACTGCACACAAGCCTCTCTGGGTAACGAATGTTCGTCAGTGCACCCTCCAATGTGCCTGTTGCTGCCAACCGCGTTCCTTCAGCAGATTTATGCACAGCTTCACGACTGCCGTAAGACTGAATTAAAATGCCAAGGTATACCCCTTATATAACATTCTTGACTGCCTTGGGGACGTTCCTTACTTAAATATGAAGTCTGTGCTAGGATTATACTGTGCATTGGGTAAATTTACCTTGAAAAATCGACATTATAAGACATCACCTTGTATTTACGTTATTTTCAATAGCCTTATTTTGAAAATCAATCGATTCCAATTTGAAAATTGATGCGTAGAAATATTCCAGATAGATTGGTGCAAAGATTTTGTAAATCGGTCATGAAATGAATTATTTATTAACGTTCAAAACCTAAGCATATTTCGTGACGCTCCAAATATTTGTACTCGCAACGTGTACCCCTGTATTAAAAACAAAGACGTAGTCCTACGTCAAAAAATACTTCATGAAATGTGGCATGCGTTGAAAATAAACACGGCAATGTTCTGCAGGTTGAAAACCATCTACCACAATATATAGAAATCTGAAATTTGATGACAATTAATTTTATATCGCAAGACAACTTTAATACCATTATCAGACATGAGGAACTTTAGATTAAAGAAATGCAAGTGACAAAATGATTATAATTGAATTATAATTGAGCTATATGCTACGATAATTTGATGTAGATTTCTCCAGCCCAAACCATTTTTAAGATAGCAAAAAACGACTCGCTTTCAATGCTGCACGCAATTTGTATTGAATCAAAAAATGCAGACGAATTTCCCAAGTTAAATTTCAAAACTCATTCTTGTATACAAAACAATTGACGCCGTGTTCAACTATAGGTTGTACAGACAGAACACTAAACACTAAGTAACGCACAACACACAACACTCAGTAAACCAATAGGAAAATTAGGGATGTACCTGTTGTATGGTTGTACTTATTGGACTTAACGTTCTTCAGAGTTACCGGTACAATTTCTTGAAAATCAATGTTTTTTTAACGTAGGACTACGTTTCTCTTTTCTATACCGGGTGTCATTTCAAAATTTTGAAAAATGAGAGCGTTACGCTAAAGTGAAAGGGTTTTAAACGCTAATAACTCTCGTTCTACTGAACACAATTTCTTCATTTATACAATATTTGATCAGAAAAACTTCCAAATTTTTTGCATTGAAATCACAATCAAGTGTTATTAGTATAAGTAGTTAAAATTTTCACTTAAAAATGACCTACTTTTGCTCCCATACAAATCTCCGTATGAACAGGTTGAAAATATGTTTTTCCCTATCCGGGTCCTCAAAAACGGGTAACAAATGGTTCAAATTTTCTCCTTATTTTTATTTCATTTAGTTTCATTCCATGATGAATACAGAAATAGCCACACCCCTCAACTGAAAAATTATTTTGATTTGTTGCCAGTGTCTGATTTTACAATTGAGACCAGTGCCCTCTTGAGAATTTTGCTTCGTACTGTATTTTCGTGCCTCTCTTCATGCAGGGCTATGCTATCATCGCTAGTATATAGCATAGCACGCAAGATGAACCGAAATGATTTCAGTTTTCGACACGAGCTCTCAGCTGGTGGTTCGGATAGTGCTTTGTCCACCCGCCATAGTCCGCCCGGTTATGCTATAGGAGACAAAGTCATGCAAAACCGGCTAATCGGACAGTCACCACCTGTACAATGATAAAATTTCAGGCCACTAAAAACTGTCCATTCGTCCCTTATGAAATCATTTTGGTTCGTCTTACGTACTATATACTAGCATGGCTATATACTGAATAGCATAGCCTAGAATGATGAAGATCACGGAAGTGCAGTATTCATAATAAGGGACGGGTCCATTGCAAAATAGAACTATTTTATTAACATTTTAACCAACCATATGTGTAATGATACGTCTAAATAAGATGATGCCATTATTACTATGAACCAACGCGGTCCTACGTGAACCTTGCGGTTATATCCCTGATATAACCCACCACTATTTTTTTTCCTAATCTAATCTAATCTATTCTAATTCAAATGCAGCCAATACAAAGAATCCTGGAAATAATTGGTTCAGATGAAGTCCAATTTTTTTTTTGCCAATATTGATGCTTGCAGGATATCAAAGAGCGTCGGCCAGGCCTACTGCGTTGCATTAACCGCAAAAGGAAGGATGAGGAGAGGAAGGATGCGTGGACCTACTGTACCACACGGTCCGAGTAATATTAAGTTGATTCACATATACGTATATGTAGTATAATGGTAGAATCTCACCCAACTTTTATGCGAAGCTTGCAGTGATCCTATGAAGTGTTCGAGATTTTATTGATTGCTCGTCCACAAAAACTAATATCTTTACACGACCATCTTAACTCTATGGATTTCAACTTTGGCCGGGGCGAAACTATTCCATCTAATAATCCACTCGAGGAAACCAACCGCTTATCGTGCAGCATAACAGCTTAAGCTGGAGCGATGTGTCACATGACAGGAAAATTACACAATTTTCCTTTCTCTTATCTTCCTCTCATCACTTTTCATGCAGGTAACAGGTTCGATTTTGACATTATTCACTCACTTCAATTTAAAATCCACTACACTTCTGGCTTATTTGCTGCACTTGAAGACCACGAAAACGCAATTAAACTCCTCTACACAGGAAAAAAATTGATACTCAATTTACCCTTATTGGGGGTTAGGATGAGTATGGCAGTATAGTCAATTTGAACCGACTATGATCGTGGTCAAAATAACCATTCAAAATAGTTGATTCAACATAAACTATAATGTCGGAATAGTCCTTGTTACCAAAACCATGGTTAATAATACCATGAACGTGGTGAATTCGACCATTTTCATTGTTTGTTTAACCACCAATTTGTTGAGTTTTACGTCGAAGTGCCTTACGAGTTTGTAAAATAAGGCGCAAGTTGATGTAGTTTACATTGACTTGAAAGCAGCGTTCGATAAAATTTACCATGGAATATTGCTGCACAGGTTGTCACGCCTTGGAGTTTCTACGCAATTGATATTTTGGTTAGAATCCTACCTTACGGACCGTGAGTTGCGGGTCAAGATACACGGTTGTGTATCACGGCCGTTTTCTAACAAGTCTGGAGTTCCACAAGGTAGCAATCTCGGACCGCTATTGTTTATTTTGTTTTTCAATGATGCTGCTTTGATTTTGGACGAAGGTTTTAAAGTGGTCTACGCAGAAAATTTAAAGTTGTACTTCGTGATTGCTTAATTCTGCAAAAATCGTTGAGTTCATTATATGAGTGGTGTCAGTGAAACAAACTGATATTTTGTGTGGATAAATGTCAGGTAATCACGTTTCGCCGTATGGAGAATCCAATAATGTTGGACTACTACATTGGTGGCAATACTATTAGTAGAGTTACCAGTGTGACTGATCTGGGTGTTCAACTGGATTAGAAAATGACTTTCGAGCTACACCGCTCTGCGATCATATCAAAAGCAACTCGACAGTTGGGCTTCATTTCCAAGGTTGCGAAGGGATTTTCTGACCCATACTGCTGGAACGAGTTCAGAAGCGGTTTTTTCGTTTGGCTCTGAAAAACTTGCCGTGACGAGATCCTGACAACTTGCCACCATATCCTGATAGATGCTGACTACTAGGTTTGGTTACGCAGGAACGACGTCGAAAAATACAGCAGTCGTTGTTTATTGCTAAACTGTTGAATGGTGAAGCGGATGCCCCCAAAATACTTTCTATGTTGAACTTTCGTGTACCGAACAGAACCTTACGGAACTCAACGTTACTGCAACCAATTTTCCACCGAACTGTGTTTGGATACAATGAACCGATTTCAGCATGTATTCGTGCGTTTACTGCAGTCGAAGAACTATTTGAGTTTAATGAACCATCTGGAAGTTTCGCGAATCGGATAAGAACGGTGTTGAACTAGTTTTAATAGATACGTGTTTTTAAATACAAATACAAATACAAATACAAATTATTTGCAATAGTCATCTTGACCATGATTTAATTGTCAGTACAACCATGGAATTATTCTCAGTTAAGATCTTGTTTCAAGTACACACTCGATTTTTGTTGCCCTTCGAAACTTTTTTGTAATTCCAAATTCCTTTCACTCTGCGCAATAGATTCGTGCCCGATCTGATGGTCCCGTGCCGTGGAAGAAGTATCTCACCGACCACGGTTTTTGATTTTTTTTTTCTCATGAACTGACACTATTCGCGCTGATTTTATTTCTTCCCAGGCCTATTTGATAAAAGTTTAAACGGATGCCAAGGCTAATCAATTTTGGATCCATTCCATCACAAAATAAGAATACAATAACACTCGGTTTTGATTTCATACACTGGTTACAAAATGCCGACATTTTTGAAAATATGTCTAATAAGAATGAGACGACCACAAATTTCAAATAGTAATCAATCAATAAAAAAGTACACAACATTTGCTTTACTAGAAGTTTTTTCACATTCAAATTCCCAATTTACTTTTTAACAATATTACAAAAGATAATCGAACAATGACTCGGTGACACGGAATGAAAAAGAATACTCAATATAATCGCGTGGATTACTTCCGATCAAGCCATACAGTAGAATATCTGCAAAATTCTCTTGTAGAAATTTGGAAATTGCATCTTGTATACACCCAAAATTGTTACAGAGAGATATTTTTTTTTATCTAGTTCATTTATTTTAGAGGCCCAACTGGGTTAGCTTGACGAAGTTAATGTTTCATTGTTTTTTGACAAAGTGAATGACTTTAAACTACGTTTAGTAGGACTTGGGTTGTTTGCTTGCGGTTCACCCGAGTTTAGAAGGGGTGGCGGTTTTAGGGGATGAAGTGGACAAAGAAACATGGAAATGGAATTCTGTAGGCTCATCAGGGTGTTGTTGCCAGCACTATGTGCGATATGATAAGAGCTCCCTTTTGTGTTCGGTCGGTTGTGGTGACCATTGGGAAGTCAAGATGTCTCCAATCGGGTGCCCTGATGGTCTATCTCATTCCCCAGTATTAAAATTAAATGTTCATATAATTTTGTGTACATTTATATAAGATAAAAAAAAGAAATTTTGCACCCGGTTCCTGAATAGTCCTGGCAAAGCCTGAAAAATCTCGAATGTCATTCACCTATTTTAAGATAAACCTTAATTTTACTGAAGTTATATGAAGTGGGAAATTTACTGGAATAAGGGGAGTGATGACGTTACACATTAAGGTCAGACAAACAAAGGAATTCGTAGATCACTGGCATGTAGGGAAGATCACGCATTCCCAAAACATCTCTTACCTTGTGGAAGGGTTGTCTACCTCGGGCCACTAGGGTAGTCGTGCTCTGGAGACATCATTATCTGGGCAGAACTTGACCCGTAACGCAGGTAGATCACCTTTTCGGGGTGCGTTACGGGATATTAGATCTATCACCGATTAGTCCTTTAGTCCTAATCACATTTTATGTCTTGTGCAAAGCGACAATACTCGGATTGACTATTTTCTATTTGATGTTCTATAGTTTAAAGTGGTTAGGACTAGGATTCTGATGAATGGTAACAACACCGAATACTTAATCATTTCTCAATAATGATGAAGTAACTTGACGTGCACTAAACAAAGATATACTGCAATAGTGGTCGCAGTGTTTATGTCCATTTTCAAACTGCTTGATCGATGTCATCATAACCGGTTCTGCACCTACACATATTGCTATCTACGAGGTTAATTATGTAGAGATGTGCGTCTAGCTAGTAGTGGTTGGGCATTAGTCTTAATATCACATGAATCTGCTCCCTTATTTTTGAGAGAAGGTAAAATGAGTGCTTCACTGTTTTCATCGACCGGAGGGTGTCAATAGATCTGAGACTATCCTAGAAGATAAAATAATGGTCTATGGGCATATAGGAAATTGATTGCTGCCAGCTCAGCAACATATACGGAACAAAGTTCCTGGAGACTACGGAAGACATATGAGTATTCATTGTAGACACCGAAACCTTTTCATCAATGCGCGAACTATCAGTGAAAAGCCTTCAAGCGCAATTGACCTGTTGGTTGGTTTTTAATAACAATATGAGAAATTAAAATAGATCAAAGTTGATTTGGAACGTCTTGAATAGCCTGTTCCATGGAGAAATCATAATCAATGGAGGGACGTGATAAGTGAAGCGTACACTAGTTCAAATAGTTTTAGTAAGATGTGTGAGTGGAACTGGTTAAATAAGGTTTCGCAGCAAAACTTATTGTAGTGATTAATTTTTACCTCTGTCCATCCAAGGACTTGCAGCAAAAACCATCTTCAGGGTATTTACAGAACAAGATTAAGGTGCATGTATCTCTTTCGCGCTTTGAAAGATCTTTGAACACCACTGCCGCTTTCGGTCACGAAGGTTGTTAATGTAAAATAGGAGAAAAGATGCAATTTAATTATGACCAAATTGGATTACATTGCAGTAACTTCAACCGATATGTAAGAAATTTGCTTGCAAGGAATGTATTTTGGAAAATTTGTTCAAAATTTGAGCTAAATATAATCCAAAACTCATGTGAAATTCGTTCAAAACACACAAAAATTTTTTTTTAAAAATAGAACAAGGAATGCCCATCATTTGATTTTGGACCAAATTTGATAAACATCTATTCCATTCAATTCAATTTCAAGTACAGTCTGTTGATAATCTTGCTAATTTAAGCAGATCTCTTGATATAACATGCGAAGCACTCGAGTTTACATTCATATAATTGAATAGCGAGTGAACCACAAAAAATGCAAAATAATTAAACTATTTCTGAAAATTTTACATAAGGTTATGGGATGTATTGTCAGCCTTCCAGAATAGACAAGAAGAACAAAACAAGAGCTTACCAATATTTTTTTTTTTTTGCTCTCATTGCATGCATTGATATTATTTTATTATTTTGCCAAAAAGCAGTACTTTATCCCGAAACAAAATGTGTTATCTTATCCCATTAAACTGTTCAATTATTATTATTTTTTATATTGCATCAAATTTTAATATTTGTTTGATATATATTTTCTTTCTAAAAATGCGATTTGGATTCTTGCTAATACTTTTCATTTGAAGTATTGGCGTCGGTGGTAAGTGTGGCTGCTACTTGGCAGTCTTCCTTCGGAAGGGAATTAAAGCCGTTGGTCCCGGCTCATTTTCATGAGTCGATTGGTAGAGTCCAGGTGGTGGAGTCGTCTTCCTGGCGTCAATGATTGTCACCATGTGAGGAAATAGGCCGAGGGAAAATAAAAAAAATAAAAAAATAAAAACTCTTATTTCAATCGAACCAATATCGAATTGAGTTGTTCTGATATTGTTTTATTTTAATAATTAAACTTGTTATTGATTTAATACTTTCACCAACGCAGGTAGCCCCTTCATACAGCCTATGTATGAGTACCAAATATTTCATAAATCCACCAAAAATTGACAAAATTATTTTGATATCATGATGATCAGATCATTTAGAAGCAATTGAGACTTTATTTACGCATTTCTAGCTTAACACTTTTGGGAGCTTCTCGATTAAATTTCGGCCGGATGACTGGTTGTGTCCAACATCACATCAATATATTATTAATAACTTGTTGAGCTTGCTTAGATCATCCTTTAATTGTTTGGCGTAAGCTTTACAATAAAAATCTCAGAATAAACGGTACTTGAATATATACGCTGCCATCTTTTTGCAACGGCATTTACACTTTGTAAGTGGTATTTACCGATTTGGCTCAAATTTGATTCCGAGGCTCGGGAAGTACAAATGGCTCTGTAATGCATCGGGAGGTGTAAAATTTCCCTAGGTAACCTTAAAAGAGAGAAATATAACCAAAACAGTAGACTCTTTTTCATAAAAATAGCCAAAATGTAAGCAAAATAAACTGTTTCCAATATTATGCGTTCCGAATAGCCTCCGTAATGGAAGTTTCCTAAACGCGAATACTGTGGCAAAAAAATACAAGGCTCTGCATATGCAAAGAGAATTTAAATCAGCAAACGTAATTTTACACAAACAAATTAATAAACAACCATAAAATTTTTTTAAATCGTTTCATAAAAAGAGAAAACAAAAAGTAAAATACTGTTTAAAATCCATAACAAAATGGCTATAACAATTTTGAGGTGATAAACCATTTTAATTTGACACCAACTTCCATATAACATGATAAAACATGATCGTGTCGTACCTTATTTTTAATAAATAAAGTACCTAATTTGTTCATAAAAAAATATATGTTAAAACATCATCTTTAAAACTGATTGAAACCTGGAGAAAATTGATTCATAAAAGTCACTTCCACTCTAAAATTCACTCGTACATAGTAGAAGCTTCTATTCGATTTTTCAAAGTGCCATATTTTTATTTAATACTAGATGTCCTGGTGAACGCTGTCCCGCCTCTACCTCAATTGAACTTGTCAAATTCAAAGCGTTGGTTGGTCACAGCACTCTTGATTAGCATGAATGTGACGCACGTGGTCCCATATTACATCATTTTCCATTATAATTACAATGTTCCAGCTATTTCATTACAATTTATCATACACCTATAAACCCAGTAAGCCCCAGGATGAATCGAACGCAGAAAAAATCTTGTAAAACCGTTCATCTGTCATTGAATTAAATCGTGACATACACAACACCCATTCATTTTTATTAATAAAGATAACAAAAAATAGACCTCAATTGCAATTGGTTAGGAACTGAAGAAAAAGAATCATTAAATTCACTATACATTTGTGCATAGTAAAACCAGGAAATTGCGCATCGTAACGATGATGACCCTTTTTTTTTTCATTGCCTGCTTTTCTCATATAGGACTGATATGAAATTTTAGGCAATCAATTGAAATCATTGAAACCATTCCAGTATTGTACATTCTCTATAGATGTTTGTAATAGTTTAAAGAATAAAAAAAAAATATGTTCAAACGACCCGAACTCAAAGATCAGTTTATATAGAAAATTTAGGCTTTAAAACATCCAGATGTGTAAAAGTTTCATATTAATTACTATCTCTCTGACTGTTTTATTATAGTCTCTTTTAGACGTTTAATTAGTTGAAAATTACGTTTAATTGTTTAGAAACAATGAACAAGAGTATTTAAAGCAACCTAAACAGTGGCCAATATTCGTGAAACAGCACTTTGTCATAACACTATTCCCTGATACCCCGTGTGTTTCCTCCTTCCCAACGGCTATTAAACGCTCATATTTCTGCTGTTTCTGTCAGATTGGAAAATAAAACCCTTGAGAATACAACCGAGCATCGAACACTTCGAGGTGTCATATACAAACGTCTCCGAGAGTCAACCGTCTTCCTTCCGGGTTGTGAACCGGCCACCCTACACTGAGGACCGTAACCACATATTTCTTTCCCATACATTTATAACTGCAGCAGAGAAAGGGGTTTCCAAATTTATGAAATGTATAAATTTCATTGTTCCTTCTGGGTTGCATTCTTTTTCTCTTGTTGGTTCCTATCTTCCAACCGCCTGGTTTGGATTTATGATCTTATCTTGCTTGACAAGATTTTCTCCCCTCTCAGTGAAAAGCAAACCGTTCACACTCGCCAGATGATGAAAACGCATGCTCTTATCCTTTCGACACAGTTATGATCTGTGGGAAAGCTGAGGATAGTATAAATAATACGAAAGGCTCACTGCAAATGTTTCTGAAATAGTCACATTTTCAGCATCATCGTTAAGAACTATGAAAAACAAGTTTTTCTCAAGGAATATTATAGCCACTCACATAATTTAATGAAGAATTAAACAACCATATAAATGGCGACAATATTTTCTGATAATTGAACTATTTTTCAGTGTCATGTTGGCATCCGAGAGCCTACGCGCTCATTTCTCCGGCCGTCCATTTAGCATTTTTCAACTCGGCCGAGCGCAAACTAATGCCGCAGATATTCCGAATAACTTCCGTTCCTTGTTAGTCTACTGCTCCCACTCGGCACATACCCCGCTAACCGCTACAATTGTTTGCTCGGTGGTCGTCTTCACGCCTCATAAACCCTAACCACAGTCAACTCAACACTGACAGCTCTTCGGCATCGCGCCTTCTTCGAGCTGATAAAAATTCCGGTCAATTAACCTGACTTTTAGACGAACACACAGTCACGAGGAAGGGAACTCCTCCAACATGTCACCCAAGTTGTTAGTTCTTGGGAAGGGTAGGTGCGGGGTAGTAAAATAAGCCCAGAAGAAACGCTGAAAAGAACAATAAAGTAATATCTCTCCTTTTATTACTCGGTGGGACTGTCGTTCTTTCTACCGTGGATGCAGTTGTGTGCCTGTCGATTGTATGGAATGTCCCCTCGACTTCTTCGTGTTAGCAATGGCCTTAGGCTTCCGCCGAAGCACGCACCATGATGGCCTGGATCTGGTGATTCGGAGGAAACGAAACGAAACGCGGGGAATTCACTTGATATCCATTGTTGTGGCATTCTCATCGTTCCTTCGGCAGTTCTGGAGGCGACGAATGCACAGAGATAGTGATGCGATGAATGATAAATTGACACAAATGCGACGACTGAATTTTATTTGTGCCGCATCGTAAGTGGCGGCTGTCTTCCTAACTGACGTATGTGAGTTTGATGATGATGATTTTCAAAAATATTTTCGAAAGGTTTGTTCAACTGGAGTTCAGTTTGAGCTATGAGTACTGCTAGGGAAGATTCTGACCTTATCAACGATTTTATTGACGCAACCTTTAGATTACGGTTGACGAAAACAAAATGTCGCAGGATTTTCAGGGGTCTGAAATTTTCCGAAAAATTTGAATTATTTCGTGATTATTTGCCGCCATTCATACACATTGCGATCCACCAGAACGGTCGCGCACAATCATATCCATTGAAAGTGACACCAGTGTTTGAGCACCACCAATTGCGTCTACATTGCTCAATATCCACCGAGTTGCTACCACCTCCCTCACAACTTATGCCACCAACCATCAGTTTTTAACCAGCTTTCAACTAGCGGAAAGTGGTGGTATCACTTTCTCGGTACTTCTACGCATCAGCATAGACGCAACAGAGATCTTATCACCACCACATGACGGCTGCGGCTGCAGCAGTGGGCTCTGCAAACAATCCAACTATGTGACAACGACGACGACTACGACGAGAAGACAATCGTATTTGAAACTGACAGCTAAATGACTGTCAATGGAACCATCGCACATAAAACGCAACGGCGATGACAACAACGACCATGATTATGTAGACTTTTGGGTGGCGGCGAACCGTTTGTTGAATGTGTTCAAGTTGGTGGACAATTTCAACAATCATCATCGCCACCGTCCTCACAATCAACATCTTCCGCCGAGTGTCGTCCATTCAGTTGTATCACCATCGTTGTGAATGAGCGAAAGCCCTCACTAAAAAAACAGCACACAACTTGAGTCAATCAGCGAACCCATCCTCTTCGATTCAACCCGAAGAAGTCGTCACGTGTGCTATGCAGTAGGACAATCCCATTCGAATCCGGTCACAGCAACCCCCTTCCCCCCGCACACCTTTCTCACCCTGCAGGGAGTCAGAGACTAATGTCACTTCAAGAAGTCAAACGACAAAACGATTCGCTTCTCCGAGTCTGACTCAATCAAAGACCCCGGTCGTCGAGGTGAACCGAGTGAATGGCGGAGAGGTATGCAAATCAAGATATATCGTGATAATAGGATTATAATGGACATTAAACTCAGCTCGTGCTTGGTGTGGGACGACGGCTGGTGGGCGGAAGAAGGTTGGCAGGATAGTACTTAATGACCAATCGGTTTCCAGTCGGTGCACCAAGCGTTGACAAGGGTCTAGTACTGCTCGAATGGACGAGAAGTCGAGAGGGTGTTGGATTGTTTGTATGTGAAGTATGCATGGCAGGTGGAAATCAGTCGAGGTGTGAAGCACGATAAAAATTTAAGTCGGCACCTGTGTTGACGGTGCGTGGATGCAACGGTACACATCATGGACATCGACCGCGGTGGATCTCGACATCGAAAAGCACTTATTGGCAGACCAGGGTGATAACGATCGCGTTGTCGGCAGCACGTGTTTTCATTTTGGTGGATTTTAATTTGATTGCAGTATATAGTATGGAAAAAAAAACTGAGCCGTAAAAGACAAATCATTATGGTTTCGGGAGTAGATTCAATGGACATAACAGAAAAAAAGTAGGATTATGAAGAGAGCTACAAACACTTACCTGATAGACTAACTCTCCCATAATCTGGCATGTTCCAAGATGAGTGTAAGTGAAATGGAACAAACTATGATCTTTCACTCTATCAAAAATGAGCGACCAATTTAGTTCTCCAACTAAAGAGTATGTTTCAGTGATATTTCCATTATCGAAACTGAATAAGCATTGCACATTCTGAATTATTTGAGGTATTCAGTTGAGAGGGGTAAAATGTCTATTTTCCAGAAAATTGCACATAAATTCAACTCGCTAATGAAGCAAAATGGAACGCTGTCTGCGTCAACCATGCAGTCGTGTCTTGTACACAACCCTATATATTTTTTAAGTTTTTTTAGAATCAATCAAATCAACTTTACACAGCTTTTCATTCTCAATGTACATAAGATACCTTCAAACTAGAGTTAGAGATAGAACCGATTACATGCGCTAGTCTCTAAGCATATGGAGGAGGAGCATGTAGTTTTAAACGTAATTAAATTATAACACTGTTTGTAATGATGTTGGTCAGTGTTAAAAAAAAAACACAGGTTAGTCTACGGGGCATCCCGCTAGAACCTCACGCAAATTTTGTCCAAAATTAAATTTCTATCCATTTTGATCCACTAAAACCACTTTCTTAGTACTAAATGATCAAACAATTTCACATTCACATATGAGATTACTGAATCAATGACAACAGCTGTCACTCTCCATTAATAGACAAACATCTACATGCACACTTGAAAATAACCCATTTTAAAATAATGTGGATAAACATTCGTTACTTATTGAATGTGTAATTTTTAAACCCACGAACGAGTTGATCCGGATTTTTTCAAAATGGGTTATTTTTCCCCATCAATGAGTTATTTCCAGAGTTGATAATTAATAACTCATTTAAAGATAAAAGATACTCATTGAATAGGTAAAAAATATATCATTATATGTGTTAAAAAATTTCACTTCACCTTGGATGAAATTTTACCTTTTGATGGGTGGGTTCTTTCTAGAAAGGTAGTTGTAATAATATGTCGGAATGGATTTTTTAAAGACAAATATCTTGCTTTGAACGAATGCATCAAATTAATTGAGCCTATCATAACGCGTGCCAAAATATTTTTTTATATACAGGTATACCCGTCGGTGCATGAAAATTAAGATCAATTTAAACAGTTTTAGTATTATTTTGAATCATTCACTATGTGACACAACTTTCGCAAAACGTCCAACCCCCTTTCCCCTTCGTCACAAATCGTCACGGTTCCTGCCCCCCCCCCCCCTTGGCCCGTGACGTACTATATGGACGCCCCCTATATGATTTTCACCAACTGATCAAGAGCATGAACATGATTGACCGCCGAGGTTGCTATATAGCTATTGCTAGATCAGCTGTAATTATACAGAGAACCAACAGATGATGGTCGCGACTAAGATACATCTAAAATGAATAATCTGAAAAACGATTAAATCGTTTTGATCAAATTTTGATTTGTTGTTTGTGATCATCAAGCTGAAGAGCCAAAATCTTTTGGGCGGGACCGTTAACAGAGGCACTTACGCGAAACTCCCGAATATAGGGATGAGAATATCCTTCTTAAAGCAAGTTCAAACTCACAACACTAAAATCGAGCCCTCAATTGACAGAATAAACCCAATAGATGGGGCCTGCCCTCGTTCCGCGAAATGATAACAATAGAAAGGAGGCAGTCCCATGCTTCCTATCCAAATCGAGTCACTTGGGTGCCCTGATGGTCCATCCCATTCCCCGTTTTATGTTATTTAATATTTAGTACAATTAGTTGTAGTCATTGGATTGCTAATCTTGTATTAAAAAAAATGGCTGCAAGTAAAATTGGTTAGGGCTACACACTTAGAAATTATGAATTTTACACGAGACGTAATTCATGTTTGTAAAAAGTCAGGGAACGTAAACAAAGATTTCGTGTAAAATTATGTCTCTTGAGACTGACACAAACGCAATTCGGCGCAAGATGTGTTTGATTGAATTTATTTTCGCATATCTCTCAACTCATTCTTATGTGCTAAAAGACGCTTGCATGTGTCGGTCTCAGGGGACAGAAATTTACATGACATTTGGGTAGTGTGCATATACTGTTCTTTACTTATTGCTTCAGTTTTGATGCATGGTCCAGGTGTTCGTCACGGTGTGTAATATGGTATTGCTCGCGTTCATGGGATAGGGATGATAACAGGAGAAAGGAGAGAAAGCATTTGGTTGCATGCTATCCGCATGTGAGATTTTCATGGTGATATTCTCACAATGGCCGTTAAGAATGGTTCGACGGATGCATATGAGAGATCATTCCCGATTAATTTGCATTCGTTTACTCAATTCCGTCACGTTTAGTTATATAAGACATGAAACATTTTACTACGTGCTACATTTTGGAATATTAGGGCAATGATCCCCTATCGCTTCTTCAAGGGATCATTTCAAACTGTCAATTGGATCAGGCACTCTTGAACGTTGATGTGGCAGCCTATTCACACATGAAATCTGCCACGACCATGTCACTTATACCGCTTTCTGAGCCGAAGGGAAGGAGGGACTTACATACATCTGAAATGTGTTGACGTGATACTCTATTTATTGGAAGCCAAAAATACTCTGAACTTCCACGAGAAATTACTGAAATGTTGGATAACGCGATTAAATTAACAGCAGGATTCGTTTTTAGGTAAACGCTGAGATCTTGATTAATTTTGTTTTCCGATTATTATCAGTTGAGTTGGTTTCAATGAAATGCACAGCATATATCTAAATGTAAGTACCGATTTAAACAGTTCGAATGTTGTTGGAGCCAATTGTGATGGTGGTCGACTACATTGGAAAAACAATATAAACCCTCTATAAACATGTTGTTGGGACCACTTACAAAATGTGATGGTGGATTTCATTGTTGGGAAAATGAGAAAAAAAGATATAATGCTTGCGAGCTCTATGAACATTTATATACTAACAGTTAGGATGCTATTGCGGTCATTCACAAAGCGTGATAGGGACTTACTTTCCACTCAAAAAAAAAAAAAAATCTTGAACTACATTTGAGTTTGTAAAATCAGAAACAATTATATTAGGCTTTAAGCATTTTTAAGCATTTCTGATATGTATTCAAATTTGTAAAAGGTTCAAGGTCAGCAAATGGTTTTCATTAGAAATAAGCTCAGCTACTTTTGAATTGAAATTGTGTGTGTCCTTTGTCAGTGTCTTTATGAATGTTTTGTGAGTGCTTTCTGCGATGTGCTCTTAAGAACGAATTTTGACAGAACGTTGGAGTTTGCTATGTTTTATTAAAATGATTACTTTGAAGACACTTGACTTTCCAAGCTCGTTTATTTGAATGTATTACTAACAATTTACAAAGGACACCCTAAATAAACTCTCCAAACTCGTTTCAAAAAGCATATCGCAGTAGTCACTATCTGAAGATATTTTCAACTAAAAACATTTTCCTAACTTGTATCATGCATTAAGTTTACGATGCATCACTAATCTTTGGAAATTTATTGTACATAGCACAAATTCACAAAGTTCAAAAAAAAAATACTTAGATTACTGAGATTAAGGAAAAGTTTGAATTTATACCTAAATAACATAAATTACACACACGATACAACAATAATAGTCCACCTACCAATCAGGTAAGAATTTCATGATTTTAAGATTACAAAAATTATGAATATGGTAGAAACAGTTATAAAGTGCAAGTAACCCCGTTGCCATCTTACAGGTAGAAAATAAAATAGACCAACTAGCACAAACACATCTAGAATAAATTATAAACCTACTGTGATGTGCTCAAGTCGAGCACTCGAAACTGAATAAATAAATTGCAGACGAAATAGGTCTATTTGTAACCAAATAAGCTCTTTCTAGTGGAAGATTTAAAAGAATAGCTTGAAAACCCGTATCAGTGAACTAGTGAAGTGTTAGTTTAAATTTTCCTTCTTTTCCAATAACAATCGTTCTACTTATACGCTCGTAAAAGTATGTTTTAAGTTTTTTTGGTAAAGTAAACTTAAAAGTAGATTTTAGTATGGTGGTTTTGTTTTATTCGTGTCGGGTATCTTCATCACTGTGACCAATTTGCAGATCTATTGTGGAACATCCTCTTTTTTAGATATTGTCAGCATGACGCATCACTATTGCTAGAAGTGATCGCCAATGTTTGACTTTGACCGAATAAAGTGCACTATTATACTGGGTTTTGTTCTCCGCATCTCAAAGGGTTCTAGTAGACCTTTGCTGAAGAACTTAAACCTTTTGTTGGAGATTGGTGGACAGTGGCATAACAAGTGTTCCGAGTCTTATTTATCCATGTCACAAAATCGACATGACATCTTGAAAATTCCCTATCAGCTTCAAGTGATATCGGCTCGGACAGTGGTCAGTTGAAAGGCCTGTATATAAGGTTAGATCTTTTTTTGGTTCGATCAAGTAATTTGCAAGTCATTGAAATGTTCGGAGGAATGAACCGCTTTGATTGCCTAGCTATGAAAGTGTTGTTTCAGTTTGCCTCCACTTTCAAGCGTTCCCAGGCTGTTATCTCCATTCTAAGAAAAGAAGCAGATAAACCAGAAAAGGATTTGGGTCCTACAAACTGATGAGACGATCCAAGTCTTGCTAGTTCATCGGCTCTCTCGTTTCCATCAATTCTGCAATGACCAAAAACCCAGTACAAATTGACTTGATTACGATTTCGGTTCATTTTTGAACCGTCTGAATAGAATACAATCGATCCTTGACGGAGGTTTGGACCAACTCTTTCCCACGAATCACGTCCAGGATCAATAACTTAATGGCAGCAGGGTAAATGCACCCTTCTTTTTGGGGAAATGCTCCTTAAACTTTGGAAAAATGCTCCTTAGATGTGTTTGCCCATGCGCATGCCGGTTGTTTTGACGGGTCTTAAGTTTCTTCAAGATTGTATAGCGGAGCTTCGCTCCGCAATCTTCTAGGTAGTTTTGACGGGTTTAAATTTCATTTTAACGAGTCTTAATTTCATTTTGAAGAGTCTTAATTTCGTTTTGACGACTCTTAAATTCATAAACATAAAACCAGTCAAAACTATACAATCTTGAAGAAACTTAAGACCCGTCAAAACACCCGGCAAGCGCTATCCAGAAGGTTAATATCTCCGATTGCATTATACCGGGCAAACGTATCTTAGGAGCATTTTTCCAAAGTTTAAGGAGCATTTCCCCAAAAAGAAGGATGCATTTACCCTTTGCCATAACTTAATATGAACAGTCAACGTTGTATTTTCATTGTTCATAACTAAAGGATTAAATCTAACAGATTTTAGAATGCTAATATGTCCTATTAGATCACCTCCGAAAAGGTTCTCCAAACATCTGATCCTTAGAACGCTCTTTTCAGCCTCTTATTGTATTTATTGATTCATTGGTAGAATGAAAAGTAATGCATCCAGTGCCTTTGTTGGTGTAATTCTCATTGCACCAGTAATTGAACTAAATGTTAGCCTTTGAAGTTTTTCTAACCTTCTCTGTACAACAGATTAGTTTTTAGCCATCAGACTAATGCAGCATTGATAATCTTGGGTTTCACAATTTCCGAATAAATTTAATAGATCATTTTTGGCTTTCCCATTGCTTATCAAATGTTGCTATCCATAGAGCATTTGTCACTCTGTTGATTATATTCTCTAAATGAAAGTTCCAGTTTATTTTACTGTCAAGGAATACTCCAATATATTTGACTGTATTTAAAAGTTTCAAATGCGTACCTTTGCATCTTAAGTTTTCAAATAAATATTTTCTCCTTCGTGTAACTGGCTCAATAGCAGATTTAGAAGGATTTATGTTCAAGCCTTCCCTATCACACCACGATGAGACATAATTTAGAGCACTTTGCATTCTGTTAGCGATGGTACTGTCATATTTACCGCGTACTATTATTTATGTGTCGTCAATCGAGTTTGTAGACCATTTTGCTACGGCAAAGGGTAAATGCACCCTTCTTTTTGGGGGAATGCTCCTTAAACTTTGGAAAAATGCTCCTTAGATGCGTTTGCCCGGTATAATGCAATCGGAGGTATTAACCTTCTGGTTAGCACTTGCCGGGTGTTTTGATGGCGGGTCTTAAGTTTCTTCAAGATTGTATAGTTTTGACGGGTTTTAAGTTTCTGAATTTAAGAGACGTCAAAACAAAATTAAGACTCTTCAAAATGAAATAAGAACTCGTCAAAATGAAATTTAAACCCGTCAAAACTACTTAAAAGATTGCGGAGCAAAGCTCTGCTATACAATCTTGAAGAAACTTAAGACCCGTCAAAACAACCGGCAAGCGCTAACCAGAAGGTTAATACCTCCGATTGCATTATACTGGGCAAACGCATCTAAGGAGCATTTCCCCAAAAAGAAGGGTGCATTTATCCTGCTGCCATTTTGCTACATAGTTTATCTCAAACGCTTAATTGTTTTAACACCAAATTTGTTTTAATACAATAAAGTATGCATGGGCAAATGTTACTAAATATAAAGACATCCTAGCTAATTTTGTTTTGGACATTGTTAAATCAATACTATTGCAATGTTTATTGTAAGTGGTCATCATCTGATTAATGGGTCAAAAATTTCCGTAGTTCGTACGATGGTTATTAGTTGCAAATAACTGTCGGTGCCTTGAATAGCGTGATAGTGTGCAGAAGTTTAATTTTGATCAAAGTTCCATCGAATCAATTCTGTGTGAGACAATGTTATTTATAAATAAAACCATCGCAAATTCTCGACGCTATTTCAGTGTTTTAATGTTGATAAACATACATCGAGCTTCATACGATGGTAAAGGAAATACAGTCTAGCCTTACTTACGAAGTGCGTATAATAAAAGCTGTTTTTGCTCAGATTCTATGTTATTTTCATGTGTAATTGAGAATGGGGACCAAACTATGCTACAATATTCAAGTATTGATCTGACATAAGAAAACGTACAGTGTTTTTATTGTAAATGGATCAAGGAAATTATAGCAAAACCGTTTTAAAAAGCCTAGCATACTACTGGCTCTGTTTATAATTGTGTTATAATGAACAATTAATAAAAGTTTAGAGTCTAACATAATACCTAAGTTCCTGACTCTATCACACCTTTCAACATTCTGATTTCCTAAAGTAATTTCTGAATTACATAGGTACGTCTCGTTTTCTTGTTAACGTAATCAAGTTACATTTTTTACATTTAGTTTTAGGAGGCTTCTGTTACACCATGTGTGGAATATTTGTATTATTTTTAAATATTTAATAGTCTTCACCATTTTTTATTTCAAAAAAAAATTTCATGTCGTCAGCATAAATTAAAAATTTAAGTTTCTTAAGTATTGCATAAGTCATTTACAAATAAAATAAATCAAAGCGGTCCTAAATGAGAGCCTTGTGGAACTCCCGAACTAGCATGAATTGAAGTCGATTTTTTCCCGTTCAATCTTACAATTTGTTCACTTTTGGTGACGTATGATCCAAGCCATTTGATGAGTTTAGGCTGTATTCCCAACTTTTGTAATTTAAAAACAACAGAAAAAAAGAAAAAAAAAAAAAAAAAGCTCCAAAAATCAAAACATACAAAAAAAAAAAAAAAAAAAACAAAAAAAAAGAACAAAAAAACAACTAACAAAAAAAATTCAATCACACAATCAAAAATAAATAAACATAAAATAAAAAACAAAAAATAAACCACATACTTTTTTACACTCAGAGTTCAAAGTATTTGAAACAGCGACTAGAACTCCACCTCCTGACTTCTTTTCCGATTATTGATAATTACGGTCATCCCTATAGACATTAAATCTATTACCAAAGACCTCCTCGCTGAATGCTGAATATGGCATACCTCACAAGCTGTAGAAGGGAGTGAAGAACATTCGGGAGAATTCCAGATGGGTTGTCTGGCGGGAGTAGATCGTGGTAATCCGTCATGCACCGGGTGGGGATTCAGAATTTCTCCTCTCTGGAACTGCATTGGCCGGTGGGTAGTAGGAAAAGTAGGTGCGTCAAACGTGGAATGCTGTGGTGGTTTGGAGAATCTATCTTTTGCTGTTGCAAGAAGTATGCTATCCAGTAGCAAAAAGCTGTTACCGCTGTGATCCCTTTGAAAGTTGCGTCGGTCATAGTTATGACTATATCATCTACGAAGCCAATTACTTCAAACCCTAGGGTTTTCAGGTTTTTGAAGAGATCATCAACTATTAAGAACCACAATAGCTTTTACAGCTCTAACACTGATGGATGAGCCTCCGAGATTTGCAGATATTTGTTTTTTTGATAGCATCTCGTTGATCCAATCGACAATCTACTTATCAAAGCCAAGCTTCGTCATTGCTTTTACCATTAAGCTATGAGATGAATTATCAAATGCTCCTTCAATGTCTAGGAATGCAGCCAGTGAAAATTTCTTTCACTTGAATAGATTTTTCGGGTTCTTTAACAACTGCATGCAATGCGGTTACCGATGAGTTACCTTCCTGATAAGCAAACTTAAACTTACTTAGAGGACTTTCAACTAAGTATGGTGACTTAATGTAATCATCAATTACGTTTTTCCATTATTTTAAGTAGAATTGACGATATGCGTATGGTCCTATAAAATCGGAGTGAACTTTTATATTTCTTATTCGATTTTGGAATAAAAGTTACTCGAGCTTGTCGCCACACTGCCGAAAGGTAGCTTAGTGTAAAACTTGCTCGAAATAGTTAGTTTTGTTAGAATGAGTAATAAAGTAGCCTTTCCCTTCTGCAGTAGTACAGGAAAAATTCCATCCCTACCAGTAGATTTGAAGGGTTCAAATGAGTCAATCGCCCATTCAACTTTTCTTTCGGTTGACATCGCACTGGCCAAAGAAAAAGTATCACCCCTGGCTCTATCTAAAACACTCGTTACATTGATTGTTAACTGAACATCCGTCCTGGTTTCATCAAGGCTAACTTTTGATCCAAGTATATTTTGGTCTTCACTTGAATTGATGACAGAACATGGAAACAAGGTGTTTTCATCATCAATTCTAAAGTTTCACTTGCTGATGAAGTAAATGAGCAATCCTCGTTTTTTAGAGTGCCCAGCCCATTTGAGTGATCTTTAGAAAGGATTTTCTGCAATCTGGCAGTTGCTGGAGTATTTTCAATGTTTTACCATGAATGCATCCAGTGTATCCTTTTAGATCTCCATATTTCCATATCATAGCTGAAAGGGATTCTTTGTATTGTTCCCACTGTTGTGTACGTTTGACCCCGTTAAAGAGCTTCCGGGTTTTCTTACGAAGTTTCTACAGCTTGTTGTTCCACCATGGTACATTCCTGTTTGTAGAAAATTTCTTAGCAATACAATTTTCATTAAAAGAAAAGTGAATTCAGCTTGAAAGTTGCTTTGCGCTTTCCTCAAGTTCATCGCAGGAGTTCAAGCCAATTGTTAAAAAGTCTTTGCTCACTTCTAGCCTTGAGTTCTATAGTTTCTATTGTGTAATTCGTATGGATATATATTTATATTTATATTTAAATTCGTTGTTGATCGGCTCCATAATAAACTAATGTTTGCATTTGATCAGAAAGTGAAATGTCGTGAGATACATGGAATTTTTTTATTTTGTCAGAGAATCTCGGACTACACAATTTCAGATCAAGAACTTCTTGCCTAATTGTATTTATAGTTGAAGCATCCTCTCGGTTACAAATGTCTATTTCATTTTTTGAGATATAATCTAAAAGATGCTCACATCGGTTGTTGATGTCCGTGCTGGCCCGCATGGTGTGGTGAGCATTTGCATCAAAGCCAATTAAAAAAATATTTTGTTTTTTTTTGCAGTCTGAAACAAACGGTTCAATTTCTGGTGAAGGTACATCTTCAAGGTCCCCTGGAAAGTGTGCTGACGCAACATAGATTTCTGTTTTCCCGTGAATTGTTGGCACCTCCATCATGACAGCAGCAAAGTCTCTTTTGATATACTCTGTAATTGGAACTATTTTTATTGATGATGATGTTGCTTTACATCATTGGAAAATCACAGTAGGAAAAAAGTTACCAGTTGAAATTGTTGCAATAATTTTCTGTTTGCCCTCTATTATCAACTCGAGATTATGTAAAGCCAAAATATTTTAGAATCGAACCGTTTCGTTGTTTCGGTCAAGCCTAAAGGGATTAATAAACCGCTAATCTGACACCAGAATGCTCAGCACAAGACATTATGATTTGATCTGCATCCTGGTAAACCTTGTTCATGGAACAAATGAACGTTTAAACAATAGTGATTAGACATGAGACAGGATTAAAATTACACAAATAACCTGAATATTACCTATAGAACTCAGATTTTTCCGATAACTGTACTATTGCGGTAACTTGAACAACACTCTCTCATATGGCATGAAAACAAAAAAAAAAGGATTTAAGACACTGTACTATGTTATCTGAAAGCTCCACTAAATTCTTGGGTAGATTATGAATCCACTGACTGAATCGGGCTCTATGGAATATGACTTGTATTTATACATATATATCTCATTAGGTTCAGCGTATCATTTCATAAAAATGTTCCACAATATCTCAAACAAAAAGCAAAACACAGAAATAAACAAACATCCCATTTGAAACAAATTCCCACGCTAAACTGCGGTGATTTGCATAATTTACCTTGAAATATTGAACAATGATTCAACCAAAGCCATCCAAAGCAGCATTTAAGATTCAAGATCATTTCCAAACAATGATTGTCAAAATAAATTTCAAATAAACCGTCGAAATTCGCTGGCCGCTCTGCCCGCCCGCTCCTAAAGCCCTTCAACCAAAAGCGACGAAAAATCGATTATTTGCTATTTCAAGCAATTCACTCGCTCAAATCTATCAAGTACCCTTCCCCCGGTGAAGCAGAAAAACCTATCGACTCTGAAAAACGTTCCGCGTAATTGTTTGATTAAACACTCGAGTCTAACCGAGAGGAGCTTCAAACCCAGCGGGACCGAAACGAGGCGAAATCAATTTGCCTGTGAATGGGTCCGATTTTGTCATGGTCAATAAAAGCGGTTACGAAACGATTAACTACGGCGCACGCAGCCTTTTCTTCCTTTCGCCTTTGCGATCTTTTGATGCGGCGGCGATGATGGTGATGATGACGACGATGTTAAGTGAAGACAGCGGAAGACGCGAGCGAGAACGTCCATCATCAAACATCGATTCGATATAGTTTAAAAATGAAATGCCGTAACAATTTAGGATGGTTTTGTGCTTTAAACGTGTTACGCTATATACTCTGTTGTTCTCTTTCTGTCCTGGTCAATCTGCTTTTGATGTCGTCTTTTCGATCGTCACACTGGCTGGCCGAACCAGATGCGGGTATTAAAAACCGTGTAGCAATTTCGTGTAAATATTTGGACAGATATCGAAAGAATTCTGGGGTAAATATTGGTCAGTTGAGTTTCGTTCCTGTTTTGACGATGTGCAAATACGACGGCGAGGACGTGTTTGACGGGTGTTTACCGTGTTGAGTCAAGAACAGAGAACCACAAAACCGAACGATAATATTTGCGCATAGCATTATAAATTTGAAGACCAATCAGATGGGATTGCCTTTGATATCTTGTTTGCTTATTTGAGCCAAAGCAAGCAAGCTCTTCAGATTTGATCTTAAAGCGCTCCAATGTATATAATGCAATCGTAAATCATAATTTACATGTTAATGCTAATCCTTCTGGGACAGTTCTGTTTGAATATCTGACAATCTATGCTTCTTTATATTTAAATTCCGGTACGCTTTGTCGTGGCAGTCAGCCACCTCAGAAGCGTGTCCCAGAAGAAGAAAAGTGGATAAGAATCTCCTGCTCCGGGCGCACATCTGGTTTCCCTTTATATGCAAATCAACTTTTTTTTAGTTGAAGGTAGGTAGAGCAAGCCTCTTTCCATTGTGGAGTGCTCTCTGTCGTAGAACGAGATCACACTCCAAATCTGTCCTGTCAAAGCTGTTTGATCATTGTCAAGCTTTTATTACGGTTTTGTCACATCGTTTGTTATTCTTTCTTCGGGGTTCATTGTCATTGTCCGATTTTCATCTTTGCAGTCCGGAATGTGTGCCATCATTGTGTGCAGGTATGTTGGGAAGGGAGGGGATGTTGGTTAAGTTCCTTCCTGACAATGTTCAGAATCAGGTATTTTTAAAAATAAAATGTCCTGTTCTGGATCCAATATTATTGAACATTTAATCAGTGTAAACGATCATGTTCATCAGAACTCCTAAGAGGTAAAACACTTAAGAATCATGGCAGTAGAATGTTTCTACTACATCAAACTATAAACTATGGCACCCTTATATAATTTCTGTCATTTGAAAACTATCATTCAGTATTATGAGGTTTATGAAAGGGTAAGAATATACCCCCTTTTTGCCCCTCATATATCTGCCAGTGTGCCAGTTCTTTTTTTTTAAGTTGGTGTGTCATTCTCCCTTTGTGACAACGGCCATCAGTGAATCACAAAAGCATAACTTTTCCCAAGGTATTTTTTGTACTATGTCGAGACTTGAAGAGGTGATAGAGAGAGAAATACTTAGGAAGCAAAAAGTGAAGTGCCACAAGGCTTCAAGTATCATTCATTTGTTTCTTCAGAATGTATTTTTATTTTCTTTGGTCTATACATTTTGTCTAAATCTCCACTTTGAAACGGATCTGGCTGGCTCCGAAAAGGACATTGAGACACCAGAGCAACGCAGGCTGAAGGCGGCATGAAAAAAAAACTATGCTGATATTTTATTCATAGATTTTTTCTACTGTCCCACTGCTGGCTGGCAGTCGAAAAATGCTTCTGCAATTGTTTGGTCTCTCACGTCTTTATTTTGTCGAAAGAAATTGTATCTTTTTCTTCGCCTGTGCTGAGACCTTTGTTCTATCATTTTGAGACAATTTCTTTCGCTTTCTTGTTCGAGACTGAATTGAATTAGATGGTCTTAGCCAGATAAAAGCGCAATGCTGCTATGCTCTTTCTTCTTCCTATTACAGGAGCAGCTGTGCGAACCGAAATAAAGCGACATAATCTTGAAGTTATATCCTCCCTAGAGTGTTGAGCTATATGAATGTGATTACAGTATTTAAACAGACTTAAAGGGATATAAGGATTGGAGCAACATCATGACCTTTCTGTCGAGATGTTTTTATCTTAAGAACGGACCTAATCAAACGGTTTATTGACATTTACGGCGCCATGAACCTTCATGAATCACCTTCTTCCTTTAAAATGGGAAGATCTCCGTTTCATACTGTAGCCTCAGAATCTACTGAACAAACAGATAAATTCTACTGTGTCGTCACTTAATGGTGTTATGCGGCGAGCAAGCCTAGCACTATGAATGACGTGATGCAACCTCAGACTAAGACTGGGCTGTTTTCACGAACAATAAACCAGCCTGACACTGTTGCTACATCTTTTCCTAGCCAAGAAGCAAGAAGAAGGCAACCCGTGCACCGTGATGAGGCGACAACAAAACGAACCAGGTAAAATATTTGTTATTCAAATTATTCTCAAATAATGATGATAAACTCTATAACATAAATAATAAAGGTGAGCCACGGAAAAAGGCATCCGTTGCTTCTCGAGGTGGAAGCTCTCAGCTGGTGAACCGAACAAAAGGTGTGATTGTGTTTTGTTCGCTCCAGTTGTGGTCGTTGCGCCATGTTGGTGCTTCAATGTTGGATTGTGGTATTGGAAGGGTTAACCTCGCTACAGCATAAAACGGTAATTTTAGTTTACTCGAATAGAAACGGTACAGGAAATGTGAGATACAGTAGATGACCCTGACCTGGGATATATATATAGGGCTAGGGCTAGGAAGAAAAACTTTACTACACATCCGAAGGAAGAAGTGATCAGAAAATTTTTGTCTCAGAAAATCCCAACGCTCTGACTAATATTGATACAAACCCACTTGCCACAACTTACAACAACGCAAAGTAACCTTTCTGTGTGGGTAAAATTGGGATCCATAGGTGGAAAATAACGGATTTGAAAATTGGGACCAGACCTGAGGTCTTGTAAATGTACACGTCAGTAAAAATTAAATTGACCTTAAAGGTGACATGAGACAGAATCCAAAAAAGGTCGTCATACTTCTTTGATCAAAAAGTTCCCGGAATCACCACCATGTGGCGCTATCAGTCACCTGATTTGAGTTTTCTTTTTTTTTAAGGTTGCCACATCTGTGATTGGCATTCTATGAAATTTTGAGCTTGATAGCTTGACATTTGTAAAAGCTACGTCGTATTGAGTACATCTGCGATTGTGTGTGTACTCGAGTTTTTTTATTTGTTTTGATTTTTAGAAAAGTGTCTTGGCTCCAATACTCTGAAGAAAACAATCGTTTCTCAGGGGCATGAACATTTCAGAAGTGGCCGTGAGTTCGTGAACGATGATGAGAGAAGTAGTAGGCCATCGACATTGAAAATCGACGAAAACATCAACAAAATAAAAGAATGAATGGCCGTACTCCACAAATTGACCACTATAGAGATGGCAAAGGAAATGGAAATTGCTTTTGGATCCATTCAAGACAATATGGGTAATGATTTGGGTCTCAGACGTGGCACTGCAAAGTTGGTGCCGAAAGACCTGAATTTCATGCAAAAAAGGGACCGCGCTGGTGTCGCAAAAGACATGAGGGACCACATCGTCTTCAGTCGAAAAAGTAGGCAATGTTCACAATTTTCATGGACTACAAGGGTGTTGTGTACCATGAATTCCTTGCACAAGGCCAAACCATCAATAAGGAGTATTATTTGGGCCTTATGAGACGTTTGCGTGAAGCAATTTGCAAAAAGACCAGATTTGTGGGTAAACAACTCATGGATCTTGCACCACGATAACGCACCGTAACACAACGCCATCGTTATCCGTGAACATTTGGCTAAAAATGAAACGAATACCATTCAGCAGCCACCGAATCCACCTGATTTGGCTCCCTGCGACATTTTCCTTTCGGTAGACTCATCGAGCCATCTTTGAGAATTGAATCAACCGCTGGCATAAGTGCGTTGCAGTCAATGGGGAGTACTTTGAAGGAGACAATATCGATTTTGATGTATAATCTTGTAATTTTAATTCCCTGAATAATTTCCGGGAACTTTTCTGTCGAGATAGTACGTTAAACCGGATTTTGGAACACTTCTTGAATTGCAATACTACACAAAACAAGAAGGAGAATCTCTTTCCAAACCCAAGACTACCATTAGCGTTGATAATTTTGGAGGAAAGTATCTTGTTTGCCAAGCAATCTGTCAATGCGGAAGTCAGAGTTCTTCTTTTGTGACGAATGGTACAATCAATTAGGATGTGTACATCAATGAATGCTTAAAAACTTCCGTTCATTAGATGGTACACAGAGAGCACATTATTTTGGCCAGATCTCGCGACGAGTCACTACGCTAAGGATACGCTGGGCACAAATTGTACAGTAATGATGTACAATCTGTGCCCAAACATATGACTCCACCAAATGTTCCACAGTGTCGACCCATCGAGAGATTCTGGGCAATAATTAAGAGGAATCTATGGGAAACTGGTCAAAGATGTACACCGTGTCCAATATATTCTCATACACTTTTTCCTTGCATTGGTGTCGTGCAACTACTCAACATGCTTCACTTATGTGTTGGTGTAGTTTTGCACTATATTTATACAAACGCTTTTAGGTTATGTCCGATTTTTTTCATTCGGTGTTTATCTTTTACCAGCGATGAAGGAGTTTCGTGCTGGGGTGATAAACAAGTTTTTGAAGGGTGAGCGCCCGGGCGCTATTGTCAGAAATTTGAAAAACCTTGGGGTAAAGCGGGATTTTGTGTACCGAACCATCCGAAGGTACCGTGACACCTACTCGTTGGATGACCGGAAGAGATCCGGTCGTACTCGTACGGTGCGGGCTGCACAAGTTGCTAAAGTGGTCAGGGAACGGATTAGACGAACATCACAGGGCTCTGTACTTAAAATGGCCGCAGATCTGAATGTTTCGAGATCGTCAATGCACAATATTCTGCAAAATGACCTCGGATTCCAAGCTTTCAAGAAACGTAAGGTTCACGGAGTTTCGGAACCTTCCAAGCAGAAACGACTCGAAAGAGCAAGTCTGCTTTTGTTGCGGCACGATGGGGAAGAATTTATCTTTTTCGACTAAAAGTTATTCGTCTTGCAACAATCCCACAATGTCCAGAACGACAGATTGTGAGCTCTCTCTTCGAGAACTGTTCCAGAGAGTGATAGGAATATTCCACGGTTCCAAAGTGCTGCGTCAGTGATGGTTTGGGGAGGAATTTGCAAGCGAGGCAAATTGCCACTGGCATTCATCGAAAAAGGCGTTAAAGTTAATGCCGTATATTATAAAACGGAAGTTTTGGAGAAAGTTGTCAAGCCATATGTACAAGAGGTATTTGGAGATGATCACTATGTGTTTCAGCAGGACGGAGCGCCATCGCATACTGCAAATCTCGTTCAGGACTGGTGCCGATCAAATTTGACCTACTATTTGGACAAAAATTAATGGCCTCCCAGTTCACCAGATCTGAATCCCTTGGATTATTCCGTATGGTCATACATGCTGGCGAAGGTAAATGACCACAGGGCGTCTAATATGAACCAATTCAAAACTGTAATCAAACGAATTTGGGACGAAATGCCGATGGAAGTCGTGCGTACGCCTGTGATGGTTTCGAAAAACGTCTGGAGCTGGTCAAGAAGGTTAAAGGCGGTTTTATTCCAAAACATATGCTGTAGTTGATCAGTATTGTATTGCAATATAATGGGTAAAGTTATCAATAAAATCTGGATTATAGATTTGAAATAAATAGAGTTTTATTTTGTATGAGAATATATTGGACACGGTGTAAGAACATAAGTGAATTTCGCAAGAAATGGAATTCTGCCAGTAAAAAGCTCTCGGATAGTACTCTCGCGAAGCTCATGGCAGGGGTACGAACTAAATTGCGCCGAAAATGGGAGAAAAAAGCAATGTTTATGTTTTTCTTCCATGCTGTATCAACGTAATATTCAGCTTTCAGGGCTGGTTCTGTACATCGTTTTGTTAACAAGTTTGATGAAGCATTTTCAGTGCGTTATTCTAATAATATATCAAGCATAACACATGCAGAAAAAATCAGATATCGATAGCTTTGCGTATGTTATTACACAACAGTTATGTATTCAGACTGCCAATGTATAGCAAAAAGAATTGTAAATGCAAGTATGATGCAGAAATAGTGCATATTTCAATGCTTATTCGTTACCTGGGTACAATTTCAAAATTTTGCTGTTGAAGCTCGTCGTAGATTATCCCATCGCAACCTGGGAAGCAGAGCAACTTGCAGTTCCTTGTACCAAATTTCCAATCGTTGTCCTTATTTCGTTACCTACACTCAGGCAAATAAACTTAAGAATTTCATTAGGTTTATATTATAAACGATGCTTTGGAATTTCATAAGCCTGACTAATAAATGAATTTTGTTTTATTCGACGTTTTTGTTATACACCTTTAAGCTTTCCTGATTACAAGAGTTGATATATACTAGTGGTCAAGTCACTGGACCCATAACCTTAACGTTCAAGGCTCGAATCCAGGGTGCTCCATATTTTTATTTTTTCAGCATCATTTTGCTTCATAAGGCAAATTTTTGAAATTCATACTGATTTCTTACAGTAAATAATCATAATTCAATTTTATTAATATCGAAAATTTATTTCGCTGAGTGTAGGTCTTTATCGATCGTTTCAATCAATATTTATTTCTGTATTATTCGCAATTTGTGCTTTTTTATGGACGGCTTCTTTGGCCTTCCCCAACCTTCCCTGTCAGCATAGATTCAGCATAGAAGTAAGATTCCAATTCCGATTATCGGATCTTTCCTGTGGTTACTCATACCTCAGTTGACACCATGGGGAGCTTGGGATATAAGTTACTAGGCTAGAGGCAACAGATCATAGTGAGGTCTATTTTATACTTGCAGATACCAGCCATTTACCAGCTTATAATTAGCATTGTACCATAGCTCTAAAAATTCTATTCAACAACTACTAACAGCATTGATCTCCTCATGAATATCTCTTTTATACCTATCGTGCATGTACAAGCTTGGAATGAAAAAAAAAGTTTGTAAAATGATCAATTTTACAGAATATTTCCAAAAACGTACTCTTGAATTTCCAGTACAAAGAGAGCTAAAAACTAGTAACTATTTAGTAAACGAAGAGATTGATTATCTAGTCAGTTGATTGATAGAGATGATCAATTAAAGTTTCAAGCATAAAGAAATGATATAGGTGGATGCAAAACAGGTCAAACGGAAATAGTTGGCCAGGCTTGCCAATCTTCCCCGTAAATGCTTTTTTACTTTTAATGTTGTTGAGAATGATGTGATTTTAGTGATGATGGAAGTAAATGTTCACGTTGCAAAACGTTTTGTACTTAAGGTATGGCCCATTTAGAATTGGAACAAACATTTTTTATTCTAACAGCGACCCTAGTGGTCGGATTTATAAACTATGACATCTTGTGTGTTCCCTATAACAATAACAACATCAGACGTTTTTTTTCGCGGTGCAGTTCGAACATGTTTCAGAGAAATACAAAATGGAAGAAGAAAGAAGAAAAATAATTGTGTGCAATCATTTGGAAAACTAGTCGTGGTGCCAAAACTGGCTAAGGTGTTCGGTTTTCCCCGAATTACCGTGTGGCGTGTTTTGAAAAGGTACAGAGAAACTTTGTCGACCGATCGCAAGCCTCAAAGCAAGCGTCGGGCGGGTACTGTCAACCGTCAACTGCGGAAAATAGTCATCGGTAACATTAAAGCAAACCCCAACATCTCAGACCGCGGTTTGGCCAAAAAGTTTCGCACCGCACGCAGGATTCGTCTCCGAGAGGGCTTCAAGTCATATCGTGCCTGTAGACAACCAAATAGGGATGAGAAACAGAGCAATGTGGCCAGAATCCGTGCCAGAAAACTGTATGATCAGTTGTTGAAAAAATTCAATGGCTGTCTTCTCATGGATGATGAAACCTATGTAAAGGCCGATTTCAAACAGCTACCGGGACAAAAAATTTACTTGGCTACGGCTCGGGGAGATGTTCCTGCCAAATTCAAGTTTGTGTTTGCAGATAAATTTGCACGTAAATACATTATTTGGCAAGGCATCTGTTGCTGCGGTAGGAAGACCAAGGTTTTCATCACTGATAAGACATTTAATTCAGAGCTGTACAGAACGGAATGTCTCCAAAAGCGAATATTGCCATTCATTAGATCCCACAATGAACCTGTTATGTTTTGGCCAGATTTTGCAAGCTGTCATTACAGTAAAACAGTTATACCGAAAGAACTCAACCCACCAAAATGTCCTCAGCTCAGACCGATAGAGAGATTTTGGGCTATTATGAAGAGGAAGCTGAAGGTGAATGGCAGTGTCGTCAAAAGCATCAATAAATTGAGAACCAACGGATAAGATTGCCAAAACGATGGATGAGAATAATAAGCGCCAGTTGATAAAACGTATTCCGGGAAAAGTCCGCAATTTTTTTCGAAATTGAGATGGCTTATTTTGTTTTGTTTTTTCCCTCTAAAGTTCACATAAAGTCGAAAAATTTAGTTCAAACAGAATACTATTTTGTTAATGTTTATCCGAAATATGCGCAAAAGTCTATGTTCCAATTCTAACTGGGTCACACTTTATGTGTAATCGATCACAAACTGAAATCTTTTCTTTGGTTTCTTCGAACACACTATTGCACCAACACTTACTTGAAATTGTATTTGCCGATGGCTGAAGATGCAACAATATACATCCCATAACATGTACAATCGTTTGGTAATTTATCCAACACACCATTAAAAATTTGGTCCACATAAATAACATGTAATGCTAGCTCATTCGCAATTCCTCCGGCTAAAAGCCTCTGGGAAGTTAATGCTGGCGGCTTCTGAAAATGGATCGTAGTTGAAAATAACTTTTCCTTATACCACACATCGTTAGCGAATCAGTCCATGATGTACACTATTTCAATATTGTATTGCATAATAAAACTTCTAATTCTTATAAAAGTGCTCCTTTCCAGTAAAATTCAACAACGTTTGTCAATAGAACCGCCGTGGTAGTCGCCATGAAATCGCTCTTAAAAAAAAACCTTTATGATTTTCAAATTTTACTTCAATATTAATTCACGATACGCTTCAACGACTCCACATTTAGCCACTAATCCTCTCACGTCAACAGCTCTTGACCTGTGGCAATCCAAACATAAATACCGTGTAGCAAATAAAAATACTCTCTCGCCAATCTGTGGGTGGTCAACTCTTCACATCGGCGGCTCCGTCTTTCACCTTGCGTGCCACCTTCACCTGAAAAGGGCCCCTCGCCAGCAGTGTACTTTCTCATTCAAATTTTTCGTCGATTATTCCGCACCTTTCCATAAATACGACGATTAAAGGGGCAACAGCATCCAGCAGCAGTCTCGTCGACAGCGGGCTACCTTTTCTACACTCACCGCCAGCCAACAAACATGCACTTTATTTTCATTTTCCTCTTTCTCCTTTCCACAGATATCAAGAGGCAAATCAGCATCACGCCAAAGTCGATCCGCGTCGAGTTGGGTGGCCGAGCGGAGATCATTTGCAACGTCAACGCCACCCCGGTCGCCAAGATCTCCTGGCTCAAGAACGGAATCCCCCTGGTCGCGAACCCACCGCTGGTGATCACCGTCGACGATAAAGTACTGATCGCTCAAGTCACCATGCAGGTATGTATCAATGCAACATATGCGGGTATCGGATGGGGAAGAATAAAATCAAATCAATCAACCACCTGCTCGGTTCTTACGTTACGCTCACTATACGTCTCATCAGATGGTGCGTTTCTACCTGCACACATCTTTCCTCTCACGTCATCGTTCGATCGCTGATGAATGATGGAATCGACCCAGTTTCAATTTGCCACGCTCATCGAAAAGGATTGGTCCCGGCAGGGATTCCCACCGAGAATTTGTAGGCTTTCCCAATGGTTTCTATTGTCTGGTTGAGAATAGGCATGAAACGTAGGCAAACCCTGCTGGATGAATAAGAAACAGGATACCATCCAACTGTTTGATGAGGGATGCAGCTTTATAATGAAGAATATTCTTTCTTTTTTTTTTAATAGTTTGAAAGGATTCCTCTTAATTTCGTCATCAGTTGAGTAGGATGGCTGTATTTCTGGAATGATGATAGCTTTTGCTTTATTATCTGGTGTTATTTAAAAAATGTTTGTTATTTTTTCTCCATGAATTAAGTGTAGCATTTGAGCTTTTAAGTACCATAGCAGTACAGCTTGCAATTTGATGCTAATTTTTAGCCACTTTGTATCAAAAGTGTATCAAAATGATCATCACCCAGAAAAAAATCTGAATTTTCATGTTGATGTAAATATCAGAGCATGTAAAATTGTATTTCTTTTCACACAAAGCAGCAACTTGCATGAAATAGTTGTAATAAAGACAAAATTTTGTAAACAACATTATCGGCAATGTATGGAATGTCTCAATTTTTTACCCGACTTATAATGTTAATTTGTAAGTTTTGTGACGCTCCATTTATGTGCATTATATTGAACAGAAATTCAACTGCTTTTTCGAGCTGTGCAGTACATGAACTCACATTAACTTTACGTCGATTTATTTTTTTGAATTTTATTTAATTGAACACCAACCAACACAGTTTGAAAGAAACATTAAATTGTCTTATTTTCGTTATCTAATGCATTTAATGCTAGATTTGGCAGGAACTAATGGAATCTTTAATGTAAATTTAAGCCAGTTCAGTGGTCGAGTGTTGAGTGCATCGAGTGTCATCTTAACGAGTTGCATTTTACAAAGTTAAAATCCTAAGCCCGGCCACTAGCAAAATGAGTTAATTGTTGGATCATCAGTAACTATTACCGAACATGAACCCAACATGCAGTCTTTTATAATAGTTGCAAACTCGGTTGAATTTCAAATCATTTCGATTCCGAGAACTTATGCTTCCTTCATAGACATCAATTTGAATAGACATGGTATTTGAATAAATTGAAACGAAATGCTTATATTGGTTCTATAATATGTTATTCTCTTTGTATACACATAAAGTAGTCAGTAAACACGTCGGTTTTTTTGTTTCAATCCAAAACTCAAGAGTTATATACAAAAAAAAAGAATTTTAAGGTTTCCCCTCGTTTAAATACAAGCCAAAAGAGGCGTAAACAACGAAACTGTTTGCAATCTTTCATACGCCATTTAACAATGTTTGCCTTCTTTCATATAACAGGCTAGACTCAGGCTTAAATTTACATGTAATATCCCATAATTTTCAGCCAAATTTAGCATTTCCTTTATGTGCATTAGATAACGCAGAAAATTCCATGTTTCATTTTATCTGTGCAATCGAATGTTTTTTTGCGTCTGAAATACGTTCGGCTGCCCATTATTGTTCTCATTGTGCTTACCTGTGAACTGTGAATAAGCTGCAAACAACACTTATAAGATTATGTTATTCTATATACTACAGCTCGTAAGGAGTGACAAAACTAAAATGGTAAATTATCACTTTTTGAGATGGATTTGCAGAGATAGTATTTCCATCTTAACTGACATCAGTGGATATCATTTTTGTGCATCCTGTGATTACACAGTTTGAAAGAAACATTTGACTTTCTGCGTTATCTAAAGCATACAAAGGGAATGCTAGATTTGGCAGAAATTTATAGGATATTTCAAGTAAATTTAAGCTGGATATCGCCTAAATCAGGTTGGTTGTATGAAAGCTTGCCAACAATGTTGTACATCGTATGAAAGATTGCAAATAGAGGGTGTTCCGATCAAAATTTGGTCAAACAGTAATGTGTGTGAGTCGATCAAAGTTTTTATTAATAAGTCAAATTCTTTTTCTTTTTCAAGTGCAGTTACTACAGAATACAGGAGAAATATTCAGCTAAGCTTCCTTTATACCGAATGCGAATTGCCGGATCTTTCGTTTTACACCTGCCATAAGATTTTGTACAGTCTCCTTGTCTACTTTATTCATAGCAGAACGCAAGTTTGCCGTGCAATGTTTCTCGCTCACAACAGCTTTTTGAGTCTTCTTAAGATTTCGCTTGACGATGGCCCAATATTGTTCGATTGGGTGGAGCTCTGGTGTGTTGGTAGGGTTTTTGTCCTTGGGCACCACTTGAACGTTGTTGGCAGCATACCACTCCATGGTTTTTTTCCGTAATGGCAAAATGCCAAATCCAAACAAAATAGAACGGAACAATTGTGTCACATCAGGAAAGGCAGTAGACGTTTTTGTAGGCACTCGCTCAGATAAATTTCCTGGTTGACGGTTCCGGTCGTAATGTAAACGTTGCTCTTCAAGCCACAGGTACAGATGGTCTGCCACACCAAATATTTCTTCGCGAACTTTCTGTCCAAGAAGCTGTTTACAGTCTCCCTTGACGTAAGTTTTATCGTCCTGTACCACGCAATCAAACTTCGTCAGCATCGTCGTGTACAACTTTCGCGATCGTGCTTTTTCGCGACGTGTTTTGTTTATCGTCGCGATTTGGAGTCACCACCTTCTTGTAAGTCGACAGTCCAACTCGTTTTTTAGCTCTATCCACGGTTGAAGGCACCTTTCCCAGCTTCATTGCAACATCTCGGACGGAGAGGTTGGGGTTCCGCTCGAAACAGCGGGCAACTCTTTTTGTCGTCGCTGTGGCCTCCGGCTTTCGATTTCCCCCCGATCCAGCTTTTCTGGCTGTCGACGAACGTTCACCAAACACTTTTAATACGTTGGTAACAGTTGATTTAGCCACATTCAACTTGGCGTGCGAGTAGTTTGGATTTTCGCCATGCACGAGCAAAATTTGGATGCGTTGCTCCTCTTCCTTTGAAGACATTTTGATAACTGAAGTGCTAATCTCAAAATCAAAATAGAGGCATGATGCTACACGCACACATCTTCAAAATGAGAAATGTGCTAATTTTTTAAATGCACGATGAAAGGAAATGCGTCAAGTTTAAGTCGACCAAATTTTGATCGAAACACCTTCAAATAACGTTGTTTACGATATCTATGGCTTGGAATTAAACATGTGGAAATTTGAAGCTAATTTGTGTTTTTCTGTGTATTGGGGATCCCACAATGCATTCTTCGAATAAAATATTCTTCACACCAAAATGCAAAGCAATTATGGTTATGTTGAGCCTACATTTAATTTGAAATATTTTTGTATGAATAATTTTGAATATTTTTGCATGATTATTTTTGACAAAACTGTTCTCTGTTAGTCCGGATGTCGATGAAAAGATCAGGGATGCCTACAAGCAAAAACCAGCGACTTCCGTACGGGATGTTGCGAAAAAACTAATGACCTCGTCGAGTAACGTCATGCGTACCAAAGAAAGACTTGGACTAAAAACATACCGGAAGCAGAAAGAACCCAAAACAGGCCGCGTCCATGGAACCTTGGGCCCGCAAACTCTACGATTCGTTATTGTGTAGAAATTCTGGGTATATAATAATGGACGATGAAACGTATGTGAAACTAGATTACAAAACGCTTCCCGGACCATAAAACTGTAAGCGAAGACAAAGACATCCCCGAAACGGAGAAGGCAATTTTTACCGAAAAATTCGGTAAGAAGGTTATGGTTTGGCAGGCAATATGCGAGTGTGCTAAAACATCTAGTCCGTACATCACAACGGAGACGATGAACACTCATAAATACGTTAAGGAATGTCTCCAGAAGCGATTATTGCCGATGATCAGGCAGCACGAAGGTCAAGTAGTGTTTTGGCCTGATTTGGCGTCATGTCATTACGCAAAGGACACTTTAGAATGGTACAAAGGTCCAAATGTTTGTTTCGTGCCGAAAGACATGAATCCGCCGAACTGCCAGGAGGCACGGCCAATCGAGACTTTTTGAGCTTTAACCAAAGCAAAGCTTCGAAAATTCATAAAACCAGCGGACGAGATCCAAAAATTTAAAAAAGATTGGCCAAAAGTGGTCAAAATGGTGGGAAGTACAACTGTGCAGAAGCTAATGGGTCATGTTCGAGGAAAAGTTAGGAGTCTTGGCTATGATTAAATATTTTGATTAAACGAGAATAAAATATCATATAAAACACAAATACAAATATGATTTGCCAAATTATTATAACTAGAAAAAACATGACTTTTATGTTATTTTGAGGGTGTGCTTATACTTTCTGGAACAGTCTATACACTGCCAAAGTTCAACGAATGTTCATGCGATAATACTGCCACCTGGTGGTGCGTCCACTGCTGTATCGTTAGTAAATATAAAATAGCAGCGAAGCAACTACGTTCGATTGTCTGTAATTACTGCCAGCTCCACCCCGGAGCGAAGAAATCCGTCATCGTGTCGCACTTTGTGTCGGCCGGATACAGCCGAGCAGCCATATGCAAGATCCTGACGCTCCTAGAGAAAGGTGAGAGAATCGGGCGTAAGCCGGGTTCAGGCCGTCCAACGGTTTTGCGTGACCGGAAAGTGCAGCAAGCACTGAAGCGGAAGACATCTGCCACACGAAGTTCCCAAAGCAGGTGCTCTTGTGGCTGACAATCAGTGAAAAGGGATGTCAAAGCCGCTCTTCTTTTCTTCGGAACTTACGGTCAACGGGAAGGTGTGAAGCACGAAGTGCTAATCGGAAGTTGTGGCCTTCATTAATAAACACCACCCTCGGAACTGGTCTCGGCATATTACACGAGCAGTCACTAGAGGAGATGGAGTGTTTAATGATCCCAGCGCGAGTTCACTCTGTCATTGCCCGAAATCTTAAAATGAGATGGGACTCTCACAAAGGGAAAGAAAATGGTTGGCAGTGGAGTTTATGTAATATGTTTGCATGTTTTGATGAAGTGGATTCATTATGGAAAATAAACCGTTTGGTGCAAATGTTCCATACAACGGCCAAAACGGCTTTAAGGAGCGATAGTTGGTTATTACAGTGTTCAGCAAAGTAACTCTTGCTTATTTGCTAAAATATGCAGGATTAGTAAACTAGAGTCAAAAATATGAGAACAATTTAATTTATTTGGCTTTCTGTACTATAAAACCCCACGAAATAGTAAACATCTGATCGAATTGTATTTCTTACGGTTGTATTCAGAAGCCCAATAGTTAACAAGATATAATCGTGCAAATCCAATGGGCGAGCTTAAATATTGGCAATGACCCACCGACCTAATCCCGGAAGTAACCGGATGAGTCTATCGGTGACACTGTGAAGTAAGCTTTCACTTAACGCAGAACCTGTTAGGCCATGGTTGCTTTAGACAGTACTGCATAAGTACGGGCACACCGTTGATGAAACCCCAGAACATGTGTTCTTCGCATGTCCTCGTCTTCATGACATGAGAAACGGCTTGATGACCGTGAGCGGACGGGACACGGGATAACCTTGTCTAGAGGATATGTTAAGACCGGGACATCTGGGGCGCTGTAAGCACAGCGACCTAGAGCTCCAAACCAGATGATGAAATAACCAGCGGCAGGTCAGAAGGATCAAATAACTACTAAGTCCTATTTAGGTAGACATAAGCCGGTGCTCAATGCCCAATAGTAATTCGAGTAATTCTCCTTTACGAAATATTCCTAAAATATACCTGAAATTAAATAGTTTTGCTCTGTAGCTTTGCCTTAACCAGCTGATCAAAAGGAGAACCTTGATCTTCCTAAAACCCTTGCCAAACACATCATTCTTCTAAATAATTATTATTTAGAGATTAAGCATGCCTAAACATAAACATGATTTTCGTATGCTATAGTGACGCGTAGTGAGGATTTTGAAATATCTTGAAAACTTTCCCGAACACTTCATTTATCTGAAATATAAAGAGCTTAAAATAGAGCATGACTGATATTTTTAATTTAAATTTACATGCTCACTACAGTCACCCAATGAGAAAGCTTCTCTCTCTTTCTCTCGCAAATGTTCCCAAAATACTTCTTTTTCTTAGCGTTTCAAGCTTATCGCTTTCACAATTAAATTATTGCTTGCTCTCAACTAAGTGTAATTGATTCGCTTCCACAGTTATTTATTTAATTGAGAGCTTTCGATGCCAGGTACCATTTTTGCATTAGCATGTTTGTGTAGCAACAACAATCATACCCAATGCCGACAAATTTTCCTCAACAAAAAAATCCTAGACTATACCGGAATCGAAACCAAGCAACTCCAGTATGGTGTTGCTTTTTAGCTGCGCCTATGCCGACTGAGCTAGCAAGGCCCTAGGAGAGAGGAAATACACCACCCTTCGAAATATTCATTATCTTGCGATAAAGTATGGTTTTAAAATATACTAAATGTCAGCATGCATGCTAGTGCTACCCAGTGGGATAATTTCGTACACTGAAAATTAATTTTAATTTATGTTACGAAATCGAAGGTAGAACTAACGAAACTATTCGTTGTTTTTTTGCAACAAAACTGATTTGTTGTTTTTATGAAGAAACCTTTGTAATTAATGGCACACTCACAACTGTCAAAAGCACGAAGCATTTGTTGACACACAAAGAACATTCGTGCATTATACGAAAACAACACAAGCCACAGAGCTACGAATATGTTGTCACAAATTTAAAAAAGCGTCTCTCTGGTGGTTGCATGAATGACTAACAGATCTACTATATCGACTCCAACAAAAATTGAAAAAAAAGCGCAACCACGTGGAGTTGTCCAGTGTTTTTTTTTTATGTTTCTGACATGGGATTCGATCCTGTATTTCTGGAAAAAGCTGTTACAGAATTCACGGTCTAACTAGGGCATGGTGATTTATGAGAAGAAACTTGATTAATGAGCATGAAGTTCTAACTCTCGACAGCGCTTTAATTTTTATTTCTGGATAAATAAATTATTACCGCTCATCCCAGCAGCAACACAGCGATTGGCTGGTCTTTACGAAATTTATTTCGTGCATTATACAAAAAGGTGTAATGATAACATTTCACCAGATAAAAAGCAATAAGAATGTTTCATACAATAAACGAGACATTTGTTTTGTGTACCAAATCCTTGTTTATGAATCGAGTGAAAGCTAATTCACGAAAATTTTCAGGGTACTCGTCCGTCCACTATCGGGAGGCCCTGGAATTCTTGAACAACAGTCGAAGTCCTCAACTTTCTATAAAATCAGGGTTTCTAGACATGGCATGTTGAAATCATCCCTTGATTGTCCTATGTAGTACAAACGGTTCTATTTATATAATTCTCAATTATGTGGATTGAAAGTGGCCCTGACTTGCAAGTAACACTAAACACTATAACACTCAAAAAAATTCAAAGAAAATATGGCACCCAACTATATGTTAAAAAAAATGACATAATCTAAAATAGACCCGATAGTCGATATGCATCAGCTCTGGGATGTTTAATAGAAGATCCGACTGTAAAACGAATTTCGACCATGGCGCAAGACACTCATGATTTGAGTCAAGGGCAAACTGTCCCTAAATTTCAAAAGCACTTTAAGTGATCTTCATTTGTTTTTGTTTCCCATATTATACATCAACATGCATTCCTGCTCGTCATAGTCTACCATATCATACCATACCATGCCATACCATTACCTCTTACTGAAATCACAAATCCTTCAACTTAAAGTACTAGTAGCAGAAAAGCAGTCCTCTTCAATTGTTGGAAGCAACCATCCTCGTCAACGTCGTCGTCATTTGTGCAATAAAGTATCCCTTTCAGGCTAGCAAAATGACACCTTCTTAATTCTTCCAGTGCGCTAATGTGCCTTCTGTCGCAGCTACCGCCAGTTGCTGCAGTAGCTTGTTGAGTCAAGGAGAATTTTCTCACATATTATTGCACAAAAAAGTAGCATGGAAACAATGGCGAGGATCCTCGATGTAACGAATAACAAGGACCCGGCCGCCACCGGCTGTAATCCTCTCATCCTTCCATCCATCCGTCTACCGGGGACAAAATAAGACTCAACTCCTTAAAGTCTTCAATTTTTTTTCAGAGCTGTTCTTTTGATGATTTCCTTTTCTCTTTCTTCCAGGACATGGCCAATTATACATGTGTTGCGGAGAACATCGCCGGCAAGCGTGTTTCGGACCCCGTCAGCCTCACTGTCTACGGTAAGTGCTCTGGTTTTTTGGCTGACCGAATGCCGATGCTTCTGCTGCTGCGCTCGTCTGATAAAGAGGGCCAGGAAAAGACAAGACAATTTATTTCCCATTTGAACGAAATCAATCCGGGCGTCGGAGTATCTCTGGTTCTTCCTCTTAAGAAGCTTGCTCACAGGAACGGAAAAGGAAACGGGTGAGGGAATGTAGTTTCCTTTGTGTAAATGATGCCGTTTTCTTGAAAGTTAATGCATTTTCAAGTGCCCCTGGGCGGTATTCTCTCTCTTCTTATTCTTTGGAAAGGGTCTCGATAAAGTAAGGCTGATGTAGGGTAGATAATTAAATGGGTCTAATCGCCAATTGTTGGCTCATCGTGCTGAGAAAGTTTGTCTGTGATCCAAACGTTATAAATTTAACTTAACGTTGGGTAAAATATTACGGCTCAAGAGCTGCAAAATGATATGTTACAGTGTATAATACATAAATATGCATTACGTTTGTTTTGAAAACCAAAAGATGCGCTCTAGCCGAATCGCATTTTTTCATTATTTTGATACGCCAATATAGCTCCACTATGCATTTCAATGAGTTTCGACAAAATTATGTTTGTAGGCCTAGTTTGAAAATAAATTTTGTCACATTTAAAGCTCCATTAATAAGAGTAATTTGTCTTCATATAGATACAATTGCTGACACAATGTGTTATTGACCTCAGATTCAAAAATCAGAATACAGGTTAGATTACGTTCATAAATCTCCACTTGAGAATATTCAATTGTACAAATTAAAAATCACATCATACAAACCGAATTCCATGAATCAACTCAACCTCCTCATTACACAGCGCACAATATATTGACAAACACCTGTCAGTCTACGATGAAATGTTATGATTGCTCAATGTATTTAAATGCAGTTTACCGCATCATTATTGGAATCAGCCTGTCATCGGACTGCCTTTTTTCATCCAGACCATCGAAATGCAAACGAACCAAGCCGACATCAAAAGATTATTACCGCCACCCAGCCAGTCCGCGTGCTCTGTGCAGGTTGTATCGGAACGTAAAAAAATGGTAAAGAATTTCAATTCCCAGCCTCAAAGTTGATGTGCTTCCGACCATTCTGCTTCAGTAGGAAATATTTTATCAGGTGCCGTACAATAAAACTTGAAAGCCGAATGCGAGTAGTTTGGGAGACACTGCTGCTGCATCGGACTGCTGTTCGGTTCACCAATCGGAGATTAAAAATCAGGGGGAATCTTTGGATTAAAAGGAAGGCAGACTCTTCTGATTTCTTTTTTTTTTTTAAATTTACAAAAAGCCTTCGAGTGATATTGGAAAAGCAGCAAGGGAAATGGAACAGACACGAACAGACAGATAGAAAGACAGTCAGTGGTTCTTATGATGAACTCGCGCACTCTTTGGAGGAACACAGGGAGCCGACAGAAGTGAAGGAACGATAAGAGCTCAAATCCCTTCCACTTTTCGGCTTATGAAAAATATCAGAAGGAATGTCATGAACATGTGTCTGACGCCGCCGCCGCCGTCAGCCGATGAGCATTTGAAGAAGTAAGTGAGACTGCCACTTTACACCATCCCAGGCACCATCCTCTTACGTGGTAGAAGATGAGAGAACCATGGAAAATTATCATTTTCTTATATGTAGGGCATTAAAGAGGCGTCATTAAAAACGACTTATTCCTACCGTGTTTGAGGGTACATTTAAGGAGGGATTAGTCACTTTTATGCCAAGCGTTATGATTGCTCACGACTTGCTACGGAACGGAAGATAATCGTAAAAGCAAAACTACTGACGGACTATGATAACCGTTTCCTGCTTGGAATTACTGAATAAATGATTAGGACTAATTCTCAAGATGATGAAACGTAATTTGTTCTCTCTACTGTCCGACCTCCAGCGGAGTTTTCTATTACCTCTCATGAAAAACCACTATAACGGCCAATTATACCCCTTTTCTAGCGCGCATCTCACCTTCGCGTGACAGGTTCTTCTTCTAGTAAAATCATCATCCGGAAGAAGCCCCCTGATCAAACAATCGCACTCCAGCTGCGTTGTTCTAGATGTCAGTCCTTTCCCATAGCATTGGAAATGAACATGGCAGCAGTCGTGCGTGATTTTAATTGCAGATAAATTTCTCTAGATTATTCCAACTGACAAGCATTTAAAACAGTGAGATGCCTTTTTTCAACGCTTGGCGGGTTTGCTGTCCGTCTGCGGACGTCAACGAAAGACCAACACCAGTTTCGGTGTCGGCGGGGGGGGGGGGGGGGGGAGGGTCATAGATGTCATAAAACCTGAGAATAAAGAACCTTCTTGACAGGTGAGAGAGCATGAGCTGTGGAGAACATCATGCGCAGTCGAGACCGAGTTTGTCCATTTGTCTACGGTTGGTTCTGTGGTCAGTTTTTGATTTATGCCACAGTGGAGTTTTTGACACTCAACAAACAATATATCTCATCTTTTTACTAAGCATGAGATGGAATTATGAGTCTTCGGTTCTAGGGTCAATAGGAAAAAAATTTCCGTCATAATGATTTATGTACAACCAAACCAAATGTATGCACTCTGGTATGCAAGATAATTAACATAACTTAATTACTGTTCGGAAGCGGGACCAAGAGTCAAGTGTTTATTGTGTTTAAAGAGTTTGAACTTTGCATTGGAGTAGGTCATCAAAAATCACAACTATAAAGAATGAGTAATAATAATAAGAAGAAAAACATTGTCGAAGTTGTTCTCATATCATTATAAAAAGTTGGTTTTTGATTAAATTTAGTTGTTTGATTGGGGATTTGTTCAAATTTACCAGATATATCCCAGCGAAAACAAAGTTGTAGTCTAGTTAAACTGCACATGAGCTTATCGTAAATCACCTCCATTTTGTACACAGTTCGAACGAAACATGTAAATTTATGACGACTTAGATGTAACAAATTTACCTCCGTCATATCCAATAGAAATTTAAGCGTGATCTTAAATTTACAGCACAGACAAATTTTAGCTGTAAATTTACTCGTACTTAATAAATAAGCGCTGATAATTTAAAATATGCTTTAATTTACCGGTCGAATTTGTTGGAATTCGAAAAAGCGGATTATTTGTTTGTATTTTTTTGCTTAAAAAAATAAAACGAGCAAGTTATTGATAACAATCTTTTTATTTGCTTTTTTTGAAGTTTTCTACAAGAAAATTCCATTTGTGTTCAATCGTTTTTTTTTTTCACACATCGACAAAGAACAAACAGCAGTCAAATGACTTTTTTTCAGAGTTCACAATTTTCAACCGGGCACTTGTAAACATGTTGTTTTCGGTGAATTCGGACGTGGTTCATGAAATCTAACCTTTTTCCGCTGCGAATTCCACAGTCTCACATAATTTTTTCGAACATTTTCAAAACGTACTTCAAAATATTCAGCTTTTCACTCCCGAACCTAAACGTACACAATATGGCGGTGACAGCTTTTTTATTCTAACATGAGAAGCTGAGCAGTGATGCTGAATTGTGTTGAGCTCATGTAAATTTCAAGCGTTTGATTTGAAAATATAAGAGCGTGTCGTATAATTATATGTCATCGATTGCAAATATGAATTCAGGCTAGAATATGTTTTTAAATGTGATAAAATTTTACATGAACTTACTATTTACTGTATTTTGAATTGAAAAATATGTTCAACGATTAATTATGCCGACGAGTTTTCGGTGAAGGTTTAGATTACATCATAAGTAATTTTCATATTTTTTTTCTGTGTACTCATATCCACTATCGTAACGCATGTTAACGGCACAATTGCATCACTTAGAACTACATGCCAAAATATGTCCTGGAACCGATTGTCATGAAACAGTCCACAGATTGTCATGCTTCATTATAGCCCAGTATCTCTCAATCGGCCGCAACTACGGTGTGTTTGGTAGATTGACATCCTTTAACCGCACTCGTTTTGCACCACATTACAACGTCCTTGGAGTAGTGACCAAAGGCTGGATTCGGCCAAAAAAGCATAGGAACGTTGTGTGGTTCGAGCAAAGAAGGTAGTCGATTCCTACTCATTCACCTACTTATTCGTAGAGATTTGGCCATTTACGGTTGTAGTGGTTACGAATGGTTTGCTCCGATTTTCACATGAACAAATTGCCAACCAAATCATGAATTTTTTGAGAAACCTCGACACTTGCGGCTTCCTGCTTCAAGTCCATGTTTATGTAAGCCTTGTCGTCCATGATACAGCATTACTATTTTTTTTCGTTTGCATGTAAAGTTTACGTGCACGCGTTCTAGCTGTCCCAATCTGCCACTCATAGCGGTTTCGTGCTTAGTTAACCTTGAATAACTGTAAATAGGCATGATCGTTTCCTGGATTTTTACACGAAGTTTTTTTGTCAGGTACAGTTTTTTCGTGACATCCCGAACGGCATAGTTTGCCTTATGTTTGAAAGCGAACGCACTCGCTTGGGATACTGAACACGGAACACAGTTTCTTCAATTTACATGATCAACTCGATCGAAAGATAAAAGTTGTTCGAAACTTTTTATAAAGTGAGTCTGTATGATTGTTGGGTATCCAAAATCTTTCAATCTTTCGGCAAAAGATGTGGGTTTTGGAGGGTTTTTGACTGTACATGATTTCATGCTCTTCAAAATATGTGATGTGATAAGAACCCACCATCAGTGCAAGGATTACCTATGTCTGCAGGACTATCCTCAGCAAGTTGCCCCGAGAGAATAGCCTACGTGATGGTTTGTTGTAGCAGGACCAGTCGATCTCAATGAGGACCTTCCGAAGATCACGACAGAAAGGCCGCTTGTCTTCACATGACACTAGACTGGCGACTCCACGAACCCTTATCCAGTCAACAAATACTTCGACTGCCTTAGGCCAAGTCTTAAAAAAACATACTAGTATAGACACAAAAATACATTTTTTTTCGTAGTCATTATCAGCTACCGCGATGCTCGAAGGCAGCGGCAAATCTTCGACGGAGAACTGCACGCAAAAGATGGAAGTCGAACATTGAAGCCACTCTGTTGAACACTCGTTGCAAAGCGCTGATCGCACCCTCGAGTCCGTAGTTCGTACGACGAAGCGGAGGCCTCAGCATTACATTATTTCGCAGTGGCCGAGGACAAACGTTCAAGTCGATATTCTCAAGAATCGCCCGCAATCAATTCGGCCTTGTAGGGCGTCCTCGATGATCAATGCGTTGACGTCCCTTCTCACTCGCAAAGTATGCAGGTTGATCAGACGGCAACGGTTTTCGTAGCTGGGCAATCGGAACCGATCCCTCCAAGGTAGTCTTCGGAGAGCAAAACGAAGAAAGCGACGTTGAACCGATTCAATTCGTTCCGCACCGTTGTTGTGATAAGGGCTCCAAACGGCAGAACAGTACTTCAGCGTGGACCTCACAAGAGAGCTGTAGAGCGATTTTGAACAATAAACGTCAGAAAATGTTTTGGCTATTCTAAAGACGAGTCCCAGCACTCTTGATGCTTTAGCAACGACGTATGAGACCAATGAGGTCTGGAGGTGGAGAAAAAGTGGTTAAGTTGTATTAGTGTAATGCAAAATACTGTCATTGTGTTCGTCAGATGATGCACAGCCTGTTTTTGTAAACATGCTTGACGTAGATCTCCAAAAACATCAATATACAATAGTAGCAAATCACAAGGTGGAATGTTTATTTTCGTTAATTGGTGTAGTTTTTAAAAGGTTTCGGCTGAAAAATGCCTTCTTGTGCACTAAAAGGATGCGGACAAAAACTAAACTTGCTTTGTTATCATTCGCTTGTTTTTGGAGTTTTACGTCACTACCCGAAATCATGGATTGTTTACTCATTTTTCGTCACTAATACCGACAAACACCATGCTCTTCGCCACCTGTATAGACCTCATTGGTATGAGACATGCTGCTTATAATTTAGTTGTGTATCCAAAATCACCCCGAGATCCATCACATGACTCACTCGGCCTATTGACGATCCAAGCAGTTCATAATTGAATGTTATCGGCTGCTTCTTCCACGAAAACGTTATGACGTAACACTTGGCAGGAGCGATCACCATCCGATTAATCGTGCACCAATTGGACTGCATCAAGTTGTTGTTGAAGATGAATACAATCATTAACTGAACGAATCCTCAGATAGATTTTCAGATCGTCTTCATAAGATAAACACGGACTTTTGATGATAAGATGCACGTCGTTGAAGTAAAGTAGGATAATAAGCGGGCCCAGATGGCTGCCTTGTGGAATGCCAGATGAGGCACAGAAACTTGCAGAATGACAATCTCCTACAGCAACCTTAAGTAGCCTATCAGTAATATATGATCGATACCAATCTAGTAGATTACCTCATCCAATTCCATGCACTTTTCCGGAAATTCATGATTAATTTATCGAATGTATTGGTTTTTATTTGATTTATGTTGTTGTAAATTGCCGAAATCTTTAGCAGATAGATCGGTGTAAATAGTATCCGTCTGAGTCCGTTCCGTCACAGTTTCGGTGACGTACGATGTCCAGCATAACAGATTTGTCGTGATCGAGCGGCCGGCAATAAATCCACGTTGATCATTGCTTAGATACTGCTTGCTATGTCAGACGATTTGATCCATCACTACCAACTCAAAAAGTTTGGATACAGCGCTCAGCGATGTGATGCCCCGGTAATTGTTGACATCGCGCTTAAAGACTGTATGCGATGAAATTTGGACACACGCAATTGTTCGTAACTTTTTAGCGTGTGGGTAAAAATTATTGAAATTTTAACTGAATGTATTTCATTGTGTTGTGTCAATTGTGTAATGAGTTTCGTGAAAATCGGTCGAGTGATTTCAGTGATGGCTTCGAATGAAGAAATAGTGAGCCAACAAATTTTGGGCACTCACTTCGAAAACCCAAACGCTTCTCATCGATGGATCGGAAAACAGCTCGGAATCGCACATTCAACCGTATCTCATGTGATCAAAACGTTCAACGACCGTAAGACAACCAAGCGGAAAAATGGTAGTGGCAAAAAACGTGGCACATCAAATCCGGAGAAGGCCAGGATGGTATTGAACCAATTTTAGCGTTATCCCAACATTTCGATCAGGGATGTTGCGAAAAAGGCGAAAGTTTCAGTTTGTTTTGTGCAGAAAATAATGAAACGTTCTGGATTACATGTGTACAAGGTCCAGAAGGCACCGAACCGGAGCGATAAACAGAACTCGGTGGCCAAATCTCGTGCAAGAAAACTGTACAGGGAGTGGCTCACAAAACCGTTCTGCATTGTGATGGACGATGAGACCTACATTAAAGCCGACACCAAACAAATGCCAGGACAGGAACACTACGTCACCACCTCTAAGTTAGCCGTTCCGGAGAGTGTACGGAAGAAGAAACTGTCGAAATTCGCCAAAAATTCCTTGTCTGGCAAGCGATCTGCGGATGTGGAAAAATGAGTCTGCCTGACCTTCTTGAGATCTCACGATGGCCCGACACTGTTTTGGCCGGATTTGGCATCTTGCCACTATGCCCGGCCCGTCTTAGACTGGTACAAAGATAATAATGTAGTTTTTGTACCAAAAGACGTCAACCCTCCAAACACTCCGGAACTTCGCCCAATTGAAAAATTTTGGGCAATCATGAAGGCAAAGCTCATTAAAACTCCAAAACTGATAGAAAATGAACTTGAACTAAAGAAAGTGTGGTTAAAAGTAAGTAAGCAAGTCGGTCCTATCATTGCCCAAAATTTGATGAAAGAGGTCAAGGCAAAGGTGCGGGCATTTGGGTTGGGAGAAGAGGTTCAATAAACCAATGATGTCAAAACTTAACCATTTAGTAGTACTTTATTTCCAGAAAGTTTGAAAAGAATCGGGCTCAAGGAAAATTTTTGGTGATCTATTTTGTGTGTCCAAATTTCATCGAATACAGTCTTTACTACCGTTCTTGTAAACTGGAAACATATGAGCAGATTTCCAGCACTGAGGAAACGTACCACATGAAATAGAATGATGGGAAATACGACGAAGTTGCGGAATGAGGACATCAATGTGTTTCTTAATTATTGCGGATGGAACTCCGTCTGGTCCCGGATTAAAAAACGTCTTAAATCGCAACGCGGAGCTGGAAATCATTGCATCGGTTACATTCACACCACTCATCGATTGATTGTATACCGGAACATTCTGCGCAGCAAGCGAGATTTGGTCAGAGGAGAGTAGCTCATCTGTAAAAACATTGGCAAACTTGATGGAGAACAAATGGCAGATATCGTGTTGCGACGAAGCAGTTATGCCATCGAGCACCATAGAGGATGGTAATCCGGACTCCTTGCGTTGCTTATTGACGTAATTCCAAAAAGATTTTGGATGCGATTTAAGCTTGCGTTGTATATTTCTTTGGTGACGAAGATAGCAGAACTTGCTTAAGCGCTTGTACTCGTGGTTAAACCTGACGTAATATTGTTTTAGCGGAAGCGCACGGCACCTACTGAACCTCTTGAAGGCAGCTCGCTTGGTAGTTTTTAGCGACCGAAGTTTGTTGGCCATCCAAGGTACACGAGAATCAGCACGGATGGTCTTTTTCGGGACATACATGACACTGACATAAGCCAAGACATGTTAAAACGTTTGTGCAGCTTGGTTGACATCTCCGGGATCTAGAATGCGCTCCCATTCTAACTGAGACAAAAAAAATGTCTATACTTTGGTGGTCGGCCCTTCGGAAGTCGTACGACACAACAGTTGAAGTCCTGAGCAACGTTTTTTGCAACTATAGCACTCCTCCCGGCTTTGTTGATGAAACTACATTCAAAACTGTTTTGTCTTCCAACACCTCCTCTATGCTTCTTTAAAGCCAAAATTTGTACAAAATGGCCCACTCTATAGACGGTTGTGAAAACAAGTTAATAAAACCTTTATAAGAACATAAATATTTTGAAAATGTTCTAGCGAAAGATGTTATGACCACTTGAGAACCTTCATAAAACCTATTGGCTGCCATAAAAACCAGAATGTGGCCAAATGGCCACAGTTGTCAAGCTTTACCGTGAAATCAAGGTTGGTTTTTGTTGTTCTGCTTTGTTCGATTCTCTGCGCTTCTGATTCATTTAGCAGTAAAAAAAGGTCTAGTGTTGCGGAAAATTTTGTTTAATAGCAAAATATCCTAAACAAATTGTGTTTGCTACAGCGTATTATGCTCCAAATTATATGCGTATTTATTTTTTTTTTTGTGAATTTTGGCACGATAAGAGCCGAAAATTAATGCGCCTCGGAAATTATGCGAATTTACAACAATATAAATCAAATAAAAACCAATACATTCGATAAATTAATCATGAATTTCCTAAAAAGTGCATGGAATTGGATGAGTTTATCTAAAAGAATGCCTAAATTATTCTCCGATCTACAGTTTATTTGCAAACCATTGAAAATTTGATGCATTTATTTTTCCACATTTCAATTATTTCTTATATTTCAATATGGCGATTGGAAAAAAATCACTGTTTTGCCATAAAGCCAATTTTTCTTCGCAATGACAATTATAAAACTATTCGGTCTAATGGTGAAATCCTTCAATGCCAATTTGCCGTTTAATGCATTTACTGAAGGCAAAATGGTTTTAAAATGCTTTTTCAGCTGACCATAATAAGATATTTAATAATTTAAGAAAATGGGAATAAAGCCTGGGCTTCTTAACTGGCTTAAATCTTACCTTAAAAACTACCAGGAAAATCTATTCCATTCCCTTCAGGAGTACTACAAAGCTCCCATCTTAGCTTTATTTAATTTCCACCCGTTACACCAAGTTTTCAGAATTTTCTTTCGTACTTCAAGTTCAATTCGTGATATTTTGCAAAAATTAACTGTATAATGAATAGAAACGAACCAAAACAGGGTTTTTGTATGTAATCAGACAATTAAACGTATACAAGCTGCAATAATAAGCACTTATTGTACCTCAAATATATATAAAATGTTTGTAAATACTATTCGATACACTCCTTAGCTACACAAACCGGTAGAAAAAAATCTTTGATTGATAACGTTTTGCATATCGTTTGCACAGAAATGTTGACATTCGAAAAAAAATCAATAATCAAAATAATTGATGCGGTTTTTAGTCAGAATCCGTTCGACTATTGAAATATATGTTTAACTAACCCACAAACTCTTTGCATTTTGAAGAATTGAGTGCTGTACTCGCTCAGATCAACACCATAATTCTTAAAAAGTTGTTAAAATAAAAGTTTAAAGCAGAATCAAACAAGTTTAACCCTTTCATTGCCTTAGAATCATTTGTAACAATTTTTGAAATATAAAATCATATACGATTTAAAGTAGAAATTGCGAAGGATAAAATCTGCATGGAATTAGAGACACTCAAATATGCAGTCAGGCAGAATTCTTTCAAAACATATGTTGGAAATATGTCGTTGATTTCAAAGGATTGTATATTGTATATCACCCCGACTGTGCAACCAGAACTCCTCACTTTCGAAGTAAAAATATCGGTTCACTTTCAAGGGAAGTGGTACCAGGTAAATATTCTAATTGCAACACCGATGCTCTAACACAACCTTGACCCAATGCGATCCTCACAACCTGATGAGAACCCTTTTCTACAATGCTAACACAGAAATTTGAATTAAGACCATATTGTTACACTGTTTCACTTCCATTCCTTTATCCATATTTAAAGCTGCACAAAATTTGCAAAATATCAGACGCACAAAAAGTAACACCCTATGCGGGTGTAACTCACCTCTCACTTTACAGCTCTTGAATTGCTCAAAAATCGTATGTAATAATATCATACAACAGTCTTTCAGAATACTTTTTCACTAAATGAATTTTTAATTAAAAAATAAAGTATCGCATTGAAATAACTGAATAGGTATTTTTTTAAATTCTGCAATACAGCCAAAAACACAAACGTCACACCCGTTTTGCGGCACAGCCTCCTTCATTCACAGAAAATTGTAAACGAAGCTACAAACCGCAAGACCTTGCAAACGAAAAATGTTCTGGAAGTGTGGAAGCATCATCCATTTCATTTTGCATCCTGTCTCAAAAAACGGCATTTATGTATATAATTATTGAGGCATTTGTTTTGAAACTTTAATGAAAATACAAACTTACTGTGAAATCTATTTTCATTAACAATCGACAAAGAGAACACCAGAAAACTTCTATACACAGATGGGCCATTCGCACCCAACAAATGAAATAACAAAATTCGCAATACTCATTAGGTTTTTCACTGGAAGGTTTGTCTCAGTGAATATTTTGGTCTAAATGAAATAGAATACATCAGTTTATATGTTTTCGCTCTTTGGCATACTTTCAGCACATTTGTGACTTTTGTTATATAAAATAATGTAAACAATTAAAACATGGATGAAATGAATAAAAATACTATAATAAGAAGGCATTTATATATTTCACCACTTTTGCGTTGGATCAATACAATCATATATGAACATATAATACAATCATACATGATTAATTATAACAAAATGCAAAGCAAAACATCATATTACACTGACAGAGGGCTATTTTCCTTATGTATCAGCAGACATAGCTCCGAAAAAAAATCATCATCAAAATAATTTTAACAGATTGTTGCATCTGAAGTTCAAGCTTTGAACGGTCACATAGATTTCCTAAATACGAACCAGCACACTTCAGCAGACCTTCAGCTCACATTTCCCAGGGCGTTTTAACACATGTATTTGAACGACTCGAATCAATCGAAGCTTCCCCATAAATCAGCATCTTACGTTCGCACTTAACGCGCTTAATCCGTTAATTTATTTCCATGTTTCGCTATTTCACTTTCATGTCGTCTGAGCATACCGGACACGCACCACACAGAGTCAAATTAGTAGGTACCCTATAACATAAACCAAAACTGCATTAACATAAAATGGAAATATTGGTATACTCACACACCCGTGGCGGGCGCTGCGGAGACAATATATAGATAAAGCCGTCATTATTGATAATTTTGGAGCGAAGTTTTATGACTTAGCTCTTTTGTCGTTACAGTTTGTAACCATTTTGGAATCCTCACGCGCGCCCAACCATAAGACCGAGCCATTTGAGAATAAACGACCGAGCATTTTGTCAGATAATTTAAGACGTCTTCTTCGTTGTGAGATTCTGGTCGATGGAAATAGAGTCTCTTTATCTCTACGCGCGCGGATAGGTTATGGGTTTGGATTTTGAGAATGAAGCGAGTTCGAATCAACCAACCGGAGAGGGGATTAACCGATGACATGTGTTTTACGACAATGTGACCATTTTTGGTCTCATCACCATCGTTACCGTTAGGGATAGGGGTAAACGGTATTTGACTATGCAAGTTAAAAGGATTATGGTGTTATGTATTTCTAAATAAATATATTGATTAGATGATTGACCTTAACGCATATCTGTTGTCACATTTCTTTGCAGTTGACGGAGGTTGGGGCTCGTGGGGTCCTTGGATGGATTGCAAATGTCCCGGTCATCCAAAGCAAGGTCAGAAACGAACCCGAGTATGCAACAATCCATTGCCACTGAACAGTGGTGCTCCTTGCGTTGGCCACAACACTGAACCAACTCTGGACTGTCTACCCTGTACAGGTAAGCACCACCCATCGACGACAAGGACGACGCCAACGAAAAGTAATACTGATGCAAGACGTGACAAATGCTCCCAGGAGATAACATCGAAAAGCTTTTTGTATACGCTTTCGAAATGTTCAGTGCTATTTAAACAACCTTCCATATCGTCATGGTTTTGGCACATTTCTGTTGCAGACTCTTTAGTATTTGTTTGCTCTTACTCCCTCCCTCTAAGAGGTTACAATCCATTTGGCACTGAATACCGACTATGTTTATGTAAATTTACCGCATTGTCTTAACGCCACTACTCAGTTTGTGACGAAGGTTCCGATATGTTTGTCTGACGTGAAATTCCTAAGACCCAACCAGTTAATTAAATTCACATATCAGCATTTTGTTAAGCTTACAATTCATTAACACGTATTTTTTCAATCTTGCATCTCACGCATTCGCATTCATATGGTGGATTTAACCTTCTGCTGCACGATGCATCGAACCCTCGACTAACCATTGAACGGGATATAACAATGCCAACCATGTCACCATCCTTGCATTCTTCCATATAATTTTCCAATTCAAAATCCCAACACTTACCCTTGCACCCTACACAAGGCGACGTACAAGTAGTTAATCCTAATGGATTTGGTTTAGATGGTAAGAATTAATTTAGAATTCATTGGCCTTCTCGGTTTGCTTTGAATGCATGCTTGTGTTTGTGGTGGTATTAAAGTGAGTGTAACTGTGCGTTGTACGTGTGTTGATAGACAGGATGCTGAAGCCTTTTCGGGTGCTCTTTGCCTTTCTCGAGAATTTTCAAATGAACAAACTGCATTGTTTTTTTTTCTAAATAAGAATCATTTTAGATTATCAGAAGCGAGCTCTGGACTTCGGAATAATTTCTAGGATGTAGAGTTTAGGGTTTCAACAATTTTGAAATACTTTTAATATCGTTCTCTTTTTTTCCGGTTTAGTTGCATGAACATGTCTAAACAAATAGTTTTTTCTGGTTTACGGCGCTCCAGTACTAGTAGCTACACCACAAAACAGAGCTTGAATTTATCCACCGATGGTGAGATCTTGCCTCTCTTATTTGTTTATTTATTTATTTATTTATTTACTAGCTGAACCCGGTGCGTGCGCTGTTACGCTTGCAACTAAATGAAGGAAAATTTAATATTACTGGCACCTTTATGGTTTTTTTTTCGGAATGAGTTTTTTTTCTTGAATAAGCAGGGGTACAAACTTCTATCAAAACAAGCTTCTTACCCGAGAAATACACGTTTTGTGTTTAAGTAACCTGGATAATTCTCATTTATGGTAGAAATTTGTGTTTCATTTGTATGGGAGCCCTTTTTTCCAGAGGAAGGTGATTTCTCAAACCACCATACAATCATTGCCTTCAAAACCCCCCACATGCAAAATTTGGTTCCATTTGCTTGATTAGTTCTCGAGCCATCACACTGGGCTCTTCGATTATAATAAAATTTTGAGTTTCATTTGTTTGAAACCCCCCCCCCCCCTCCCCTTTCAGAAAGGAGAGGGGTCTAGAACCACCATAGATACATTCTTGCCTTCAAAACCCCTCACATGCCAAATTTGATTCGATTTGCTTGATTAGTTCTCGGGTTATAATGAAATGTGTGTCCCCTTCCTGAGAGAGTAGGGGTCTCAAACAATCATAAAAACCTTCCTCAGCCTCAAAAACCCCTTCATATAAATTTTCACGTTGGTCGGTTCAGAACTTTCCGAGTCTTTAAGGGCCCGACAGACAGACAGACAGACATAAATTCATATTTATGCATATAGCAATCTAGCCTCCAAAAACCCCCTTATGCTAAAAGTGGTTTCATTTACTTGATTAGTTCTCGAGTTATGCAGAAATTTGCTCTTTATTTGTATGGGAGCCCCCCCCCCCCCACTTATTGCCTTTAAAATCCCCGCATGCCAAATTTGGTTCCATTTGCTTTATTAGATCTAGAGTTATGAAGAAATTTCAGTTTCCTTTGTATCACAGCACCCCTTCTAGGAGAGGGGAGGGGTCTCAAACCACCATAGAAACATTTTTCGCCACCAGAAAACCCCACATGCCAAATTTGGTTCCATTTGGTTGATTAGATCTGGAGATATTCAGAAACTTCTGTTTCAACTGTATGGGAGTCTCCCTTTCTAGAGAAGGGAGGGGTCTCAAACTACCATAGAAACATGTTTTGCCTTCAAAAACTTCCGCATGCTAAATTTGGGTTCCTTTGCTTGATCAGTTCTTGAGTTACGCAGAAATATGTGTTTCATTTGTATGGGAGCCCCCCCCCCCTTTCAGAGGAGGGACGGGTCTCTTACTATCTTAAGAACCTTCCCCGGCCCCAAAAACTCCTGCGTACAAATTTTCACTCCGATCGGTTCAGTAGTCTCCGAGCCTATTAGGTTCAGACATACAGACAGAAATCCATTTTTATATATATAGATTTATTTATGCAATTGATGATATCTGTGAGTCTTTGGCTCACGAAGACTGACTAACAATCAATAATAACTGGCTTCAAGTATATAAGAAAAAAAATTAACAATGAGATAATTTATATTTGAACAAACCGGTTAGTTTTCTTTGAGAGAGATAAAATAATTATTTGATGTAATAGGGAATTGATTTAAGAATAACCTATTCTTCAAACGAAATTTGAGGTTTTTTGTTGTTCATCTCCCGTTGCAGCCAGCTCTTAGGATATTTTTGTAACATGTCCGGGGTGAGATTCGAACTTGAAATTGAGGGCATTTGAAAAGCAGTATTTTGAAGCAAGAACACAATCCTTTGCCACACATCCCCATTTCCGGGTAGGTCAAGGCAGGGAAGAATCCAACACCTTGACTGGCAAAATTTTGCGCGCTTGATCGTGTTCACATACCGCCAATGGCACAGAAATGGAAGATATTTCAAATTTCTAAACATTCTAATTTAATTATCGTACTTTACGCAATAAAAACATAATTTGTAATGTATCATTAAAACTGCCTTTTATGACCCGATTCGCGAGCAAAATTGATTCAACTTCAAAAGATTTGCTTAAAACTCGTATGAAAGCAGCAGTAGTCAACACTCAACTGAGGCTGTGAACCAATTCGCGACTTAAATTTAACTTTGATTAAAAATTGACAGATGGAAAGTTATGCTGCTACCCTGCTATCCGAGCTTGGTTATTTCTGACAGATGCAAAGTTAAAATTTTAACCATCGTAGCTGCATTCTATTTGAAAACCGGTTTATCAACAATACAGGGATTTTCGAACATGGCAACATAACTTTCACTTTTTAACCACAGCCACAGCCTGAGAGTTATGTTTTCATTTGTTTTTATGTTTACGCCTGTCATGCAGGGGCAATGTAATATATTCAAAGTCCGGGGTAACAGGCAACGGGCTTGAGTTGGAAGCAAAAATATTGTGAACATTTCGGGGTGAGTGACGGAACGTCCCTTTATCGTAACGCTCAATTCTCAGATGTTAAACTATCGACGTAATTGAAAAGATCTAATTCGTGGGTGGAGAGAATTACGATAAAATATAAACATTTAACATGTCACAATCACTAACCTGCTTGTCGGCCTGGACCTAAAGAACATTGATACAGACCAACACAACACAAGAAGGTGGGCAAAGGCCGCTTCCACAAACATGGTTCTTGAAGCATATTTGTCTGTCCGTTAGAATATTCAAGGTGATGTGCTCGGAACGCGGTCGTGGTTACTGAATTGAAGCAAAATGATAAATTTTCAGGAAATCCCGGGATTTTAACAAAAATCCTGGGATTCGGAGTTTTTGTAATCGGGGGATTTCCCAAGAATTTTTTCCCGGGATTTTCCTGGAAGGACCCTCTAATTAGAAACAAGTTTTTGGAAGACAACTTTGTGTTTAAATTGTAAATTTAAACTGAAAACATATGTTTTCGTCTAAATTCGCACCCTGGACCACTGTGCACTGTCCATTGAATTCTCTTACATAACCGCTGATTTGAGAATTGACTATACACTTTTGCACGCATGATGCACACCTGTTGAACCTCGAAACTTCCTTTAGCAGTTGGAAAATTAAACCTCTCTATGTCTGTCCGAACTTCAACGTGTTCAACCATTACTAATTTGGGATTCGTTTGTATTCAAAGAATACTAAGTCATGTCTCCTATTATACAGTGGGTGGTGCAATCCACCCACTGTGATTTTTCAGCTGTGTTGCAACCAATTGAGCTGAATTGTAGTTTGGGTTTATGATAAATTTGATGTCGATCGCAAACCAGTGTGATTTGCTAAAACTAAGCCGACTCAGTTTCATACGTGACGCAACTGTAGTTAGTTTATTTTCTCAGCTCTCTATCAAATTCCTTGCATTATCTCTTCGATTACCCTTTTGACAATGTATATGTGGTCTCAGAAAACACTTTCAGGAAAGATTTCCTCATTCAAATTTCAACTTTATGAGTGTTCGCTATGCAAAATGCTTTAAAAATTCTACATATTATGTCAACACATCCGTAGTCGTTGTCTTCAACCCCACTATCACCAGACACCAGTTTGTTGAACCACTTTGTGCTCGAAGAGACAAAATTCAATTACTGATGGCAATCATAATATTACACAATGTATGGATGTACGCATATGCGCACCCAGGCCATTCCAGACCAGACCGTGATTGTCGACGTCGTTTTTGGTATATTCGCAGGCACTGCTGGAGCAAAATATCGGATAAAACTTTTTGTCACATCACGAAAATGTAGATATTTTTATGCACTTTGTATGCTCAAGAGTACTTGTGATGGAACACGAAATGGCAGTTAAATGTAGAAAATTATGGTTTGAGAAAACCAGTTAGCTTTCACGACTTTGTCGTATAGCAACACAAAAGAGTATCAATGTATCAGCAGAATTCGATGACGACTTTCTAATTAAATTAGGAAGGTGCATTCCAATAAAACTAGATGTAAGAAATGTAATTCAATCCATTTCATTTATCTGTGCATAAAATCTGCCATTAAATCCCACCTTAATCCCAGTTAATTATGCAAAGTAATACGATCCCATCACATCAAGCAGTTAAAAATGGCATGTAGATACGTTTTTGTACACATTTACAGTCTTATCCAAACACCAGCTGAAAAATTGTAAAGTAGATTTTTGCACATTACTATCCTACATCCTAGCAATTTTATCGAACACCCAATCTATATCGATCCCTTATATTTTTTTTCCCCTTTGCTAACTATGCATGTTTTCATACCGCTATCATTACCCGAGTCCCACATCCACCTACAACCCCTTAACATACATGTTCCCCGATAACATTCACCCGCTAGGTCTCCCCTAGTTCTCATCCAAAGCATTGCCCTTATTTATGTTTGCACGAATACACAAACACATCGAGAGCCAGTTGATACCATAGACATTCAATACTCCAGCTGAATTAAAGAAACCTTACCGACAGCACCTACACGGTAGCCATCGCCACTATCACCTCCGACACCGTAAATGTTGGACGGGAAAGCACGCGGTGCAGTCTGTGTGTATCCCATTGCTACATCAACCTAATTTGCATAATTCAATTTTGTTGCAGCCGGCCGCTGGTCGCAGTGGTCCGAGTGGAGCGAGTGTGCCCTGGACTGTACCCAGACACGCCATCGGTCCTGTATCGGCGGACCGGTGGTGGCCTCATCCTCGTCCTCGTCCTCGGCAGCAGCTGCCCTGGTAGCGAACACGACCCTGGACAAGCAACCGTACGACGGTAGCACGATCAACTGCGTCGGCAAGAGTCTCCAGTCGGCCAAGTGTACCGGTGGAGCGTGCAACTACAGCGTTCAAGGTAGGTGCACTGGGCTTGGGGATTGGTTTAAGATTTTTTTTTTTTACAGTGGGTGGGTATGAATCTTTGATGGAACTCGGAAAAATCCAGATATGGCAACAGCTGATATATTTCTTTTTTAATAGCTGTATCAGTGCGTGGAAGCTTCATTTTAGTTCAAAATAAAACTTGTTGAACAAATTGCCTAAATCGCCCTTTTTTGGAACGAATTGCTATTATACCAACGTTTTGATTCTGTCTTTTACAGTGGTTCACAATAGGTGTCACTAAAACAAAATGGGATTACAGCAAAACAAATCAACCAAATCATTTTCATTTGAAAGATACATGTTATAGAAAAAAAAACCTAATTAATCCAATTTGAATCTTCCACCCTTTTCCTTGATAACTTTGCGCAAACGCTTTGTAGACCCATCGCAGCTGGCACGCACGATTTCTTGAGGAATTTTGTCCCAAATATCAACCAAATGTTTCTTCAATCGATCTAAAGTAAGCCCTTTCGTAGGGCTTATATGTTGAAGCATATAACCTCAAACAAAGTAGTCAAGTGGGTTGAGATCCGGTGAAGATGCAAACCATTTTTCGCTTGTGATGAAATCAGGCAAATTTCCGCGCACCACGCTTGTTTCTTCTTGTTTCTCCTTGTGAGCTGGAGCTGAGTCCTGTTGGAAACAATATGGTGTATTCCCATACAGCGTTGAAGCATGAGGAAGTAGATGGTTCTTCAAAACCTGCTCGATGTAATATTCAGTGTTGATTTTTACGTTAGGTTCTATGAAAAGAAGAGTTTTCCTTTTCGTGAAACGGCGCCCCATACCATGATTTTCGATACATTCTGATAGCGTTCTACAGCTAGTTTATCTCTTGGAATATTGGCAAGACTTTTTCCATACACACGATCATTTTGTTGATTAAGACTGTCCTGAAGGAGGAAGAGCTTTTCATCCGAAAATAAAATCTCGCAGTCACCGTGCCGAACCAAAAGATTTCTGCTTCTTTGGACCCTGGCTTGCTTTTGACGCTGCGTCAACCCGTGATCCCGTTGTTTCTTGTACGGCTTGCATTCCAGATCATGTCTGAGGATCGTGTTCATTGAAGCAGGGGACATTTGAAATTGTTTGCTCAATTTACGGTCAGAAACGTCCAGATTTCGCCTTATTCGCTCCCTCACACATTTGATCTATTTTTTCCTTCTGGCAGTTCGTCTGGCACCTCCAAGTGTTGAATATGGACATTCCCAGTTTCCTTAAACCGTTTAAAGGTACGGAAAACAAAACGCTTACTCACTTTGAACTGCTTAAAGCTATTGAATATCTGACACGGTCTAAGCTTTAGCAAACGTTATTTTAAAACTTCCTCCCGTATGTCTTTGATGGTTGCTGATAAATATAAACAAACGGAATCGCTCCAGCGATAAGCTGTCAAAAGAATACATTCAACACAGGTATAATCAACTCCGCTGTTAAAATTACCTAGCTGAAATAAACCAAGACTGAAAAAAGGTGACACCGATTGTGAGACAAACTGTAATAAATAGTCAACATTTACTAACATAATCGCCAAACAATCCTTGTTGCCACATTTTTACAGGTAAATGGGTTTAAAAAATCTTTGAAGTGTGACATCATATTCTGTGTGAAATCCTTGCTCACGTTTTGTTTACAGATTCTATTACTTCGGAAGTGATTCGATGATCTTGATTATCGAAGTATTTTTGTTAAACGAGAGAATTAGAAGCTGTGTAAAAGTGAAAAATAATAAAAATGCAATTTAACGTTCAATATTAGTGTGTGCTGGCACGAATGGGGTACGCAATTGGAGTTGTTTAATCTACAATGTAAATAAAAAACCAATTGATTCAAGAACGAGTAATCTTTCTTAAATGGAGAATATTCTACTTGATTTAACTATTTATTAGTTATCATTCTTTTTTCGGAAAATCATTATCAAAGATCAATCATTAAACATCCGTGCGTGAATAGTTTAAAATTCTCACGAACCGCTCAAACGTCACAAATCTCAATGAATGAACAACGTCATATAACAAAACAGTGAATTTCAGACCCGAAAACTCATCGATGATTTTTTCGTCTAGGAATTTGGAAACCCTTATTCCGGGCGCATTAACTCATGCATGAGTATTCAGAATTGCTTCGCTCCGCAATCTTTGGGGTAGTTTTGACGGGTTTAAATTTCATTTTGACGAGTCTTAATTTCATTTCGATGAATCCTAATTTCATTTTGACGGGTCTTAATTTCGTTTTGACGACTCTTAAATTCAGATACTTAAAACCCGTCAACACTTTACAATCTTGAAGAAACTGAAGACCCTTCAAAACACCCGACAAGCGCTAACCAGAAGGATAATACCTCCGATTGCATTATACCGGGCAAACGCATCTAAGGAGCATTTTTCCAAAGTTTAAGGAGCATTTCCCCAAAAAGAAGGGTGCATTTACCCTTTGCCATTCAGAATATTAGTTCTTCCGAACACTGGTTGCAAGAAAGAACGTGCATTGAAGTAAAGATAACTTTAGCCGTATCTTGATACCTAGTAACATAATATCTGAAGCAAACATATTCGAATAAACTCCACATGCGGGTACGCATGTTCTTAATTAGGGTCGACCCAGGTGAAGTGGTTAACATCCATACCTTCCTCGCCATACTGACGAGTTTGAATATCAACCATAAACTCCCTCCCAGATAAGTTACGAAAATACTCAAAGAGGTGTTTGAGTGACTACGGCGGAAGTTGAATCATCTTGAGGCTGGAAATCTTGATAATCAATAAACAAAAAAGAATATTCTTAATTTTTATTCTTATATAATTTTTTTTATAAATTTTCTGTGTTTTCTATGCGCTTTATTTGGCCTTACAAACGTTCGAATTTTTACTCCTTGACAATTCCACAGTCTTTAGTGCATTCAAAGTACTGTCCCGTAGAACTTTTGTCATTCAACGGTTTTTCATTCATTCTTCAACCATTCAACCTTCAATTATCAAACATTTTTTTCCACATTGTGAGCATGGTTTGTAATATTTAAAAAACTCTCTTTGAAATTTTGTTCTGCAAAAATACACGCAAGAATGAACACATATGTGAATTGAGATTTTGAGATTGATTTTGTTTTCATTACTTGAGCACACGTCTTGAGTGCGAAAAGTTGGAGCCTTACAAAATTTGTTTAGATTTTGAACGTTAATAACTCAGTCATTTAACGATTGACTTTGAAAATGTTTATACCCTATCAACTAATCGGGACATTCACTACACGTTAATTTTTATATTGATATTAATTGAAATTAAACATTTTACTTTTGTAAAACTCCCCTGACAACAGGTTAAGGTCATTGCACTTATTAAATTTTCAAAAGTAGCACTCTTTTCTCAAATATGTTGATCATCCTGAAAAGGACGGTGGAATTGGGTTAGATCTCCTTTGAGCTTCTCTCCTTACTATTACTTCTGCTTTTCCTGCTTCTTTTGGGTTGTCTTCGGTGAGCACGCGTGAAAGTTTGGCGTGACGCCACCCTGGGAGATCGTCACGCGCACTTGCTGAGCTTTTCGTCGTTCCGAATGGCCAGCTGCAACGGATTTGTATGTTGTCGTGGGCTACATTACCGGCAAGGTGCAAAACTTCTACCACCAAGTACTCCAACATGGCTACCATGTAAACCGGTGCGCCTCTGCCAAACCGATCGGCATAGTTGCCTTTCCGCAGAAGCCGATGCAACGGTAAGCACCAGACCGGCACGCTGCGAGTGCGAATTTGCTTTCGCCCTCAGAGCTTTTCCACCTTTTCCATGGCCAGACGTTTCCAACGAAAACGCCAACGACGCGTTGTTTCTTCACTAGAATCACACCGTTGAATGAGGAAATTCGCACGGGAAACCATCGCTTGTATCCAATTAGGTACGGATAAGATGGCATGGACGTGGAGTTGTCGTTGGTTGCACAGAAAGAGAAACATAAAGGGTGATACGGTCAAAATTTGGTCAAGGGAAAACGCGTGTAAATCGGTGAAATCGTTTATTTAAAAAATCAAATTAAATTTCTTTTTCAAGTTCAATTAGTATAAAATTCAGGAAAAATATTCAGTTAGGCTTCCGCTTTTCCAAATCCGAATTGCCGGGCCTTACGCTTGACCCCTGCCATCAGATTTTGTACAGCCACCTTGTCCACCTTCTGCGGCGAAGAAAGCCAGTTTGCCTTGAACTGCTGCTCGTCCTTAGCAGTTTTTTTGGTCTTCTTTAGGTTCCGCTTGACAATAGCCCAGTATTTCTCAATTGGGCGGAGCTCTGGCGTGTTGGGAGGGTTCTTGTCCTTGGGAACCACCTGCACGTTGTTGGCGGCGTACCACTCCATGGCCTTTTTACCGTAATGGCAAGATGCCAAATCCGGCCAAAACAGTACGGAACAACCGTGTTTCTTCAGGAAAGGCAGCAGACGTTTATTCAAACACTCTTTCACGTAAATTTCTTGGTTGACAGTCCCGGAAGCTATGAAAATGCTGCTTTTCAAGCCACAGGTACAGATGGCTTGCCAAACCAGATATTTCTTTGCGAACTTTGACAGTTTCGTGTGCTTGAAAATATCTGCTACCTTTCCCCTTCCTTTTGCCGTATAAAACTCCTGTCCCGGAAGCTGCTTGTAGTCGGCTTTGACGTAGGTTTCGTCGTCCATTACCACGCAGTCAAACAGTCAGCATCGTCGTGTACAGCCTCCGGGATCGCGCTTTGGCCGTCGTATTTTGTTTATCATCGCGATTTGGAGTCACTACCTTCTTGTAAGTCGATAGTCCGGCTCGTTTTTTGGCTCGATGCACGGTTGTAGACGATACACCCAGCTTATTTGCGGCATCTCGGAGAGATAGGTTAGGGTTTCGCTTGAAACTACCGGCAACTCTCTTTGTCGTCTCAGCGGCTTCCGGTTTTCGATTTCCGCCCGATCCAGACTTCCTGGCTGTTGACAAACGTTCCCCAAACACTTTAATTACATTTGTAACGGTTGATTTGGCAACTTTTAGCGATTTTGCCAACTTTGCGTGCGAGTAGCTCGGATTTTCGCGATGCGCGAGCAAAAATTTGATACGCTGCTCTTCTTGCTTGGACGGCATTTTGACAACTGAAGAGTGAATTCCAAAATCAAAATAGGAGCAACATTCTACACACACACACCTTCAAAATGAGGGGTGTTCAGGTTTTTTAAATGCAAAATTGAAAGAAATACGTCAAGTTGATATTGACCAAATTTTGACCGTATCGCCCTTTAAATTTCGGCCCGATTTTCAATAATAGCATAACGCTAGTATAAGAAGTTCAACTATGTGCTTAAATATGGTCTATTTTTGCTCCCATACACATCTCAATAAGAACAAGTTGAAAAATTGATGTTTTGTATCAGGGTCTTCAAGAACGGGTTGCAAATGGTTCAAAATTGTCTTTTTGTTTTTCATTTCATTATATTTCCCTCCACATTTAATACTGCTTCAGTTTTCTATTTTGTAACCGACTCCGTCACCTTTTATGAATTTTGCTTGCTATTGCACTCGCGTGTCCCTCTTATTTCAGATGCTACTCAACGCTATTATACAACGTAGGGAATGCAGCGAAATAATTTCAGTGTTAGTCATCAGCTCTCCAATGGTTCGACTGACTTTACCTATAATACCATCAAATTGTTCCCACAATGTCATGCGAATACCGAATTGAGGTAAGACAATACCAAAATAATACCTCTAAGGTGACCAGATACTTACCCAGGTATCCGGAATATCAAGTTTAGTTATTCTAGAGACATTTTGCTTGCAATTCTTAGGTATTTTGCTTAGGTATTTTACCTCTTAATCTGAGCTCTTTAATACCAAGGCCAGTTATCAAGATCAAAATTAGGTATTCATATGCTTTTGTGTTCTGCTCGGGTAAGAAAACTTGTTTTTGGGATACCTCGGAGTACCTGAGAGGTACTATTTTGGTATTGTCTTACCTCAAATTGGTATTCGAATAGCATTGTGGGAGCATTTTTATGGTATTATCCTCAGGTATTTTACCTCTTAATCTGAGCTCCTAAATACCAAGGCCAGTTATCAAGTTATTCGCTCCTGCTCGGGCTCTTATGCAGCGATCTTAAATACCAAGGCCAGTTATCAAGTTATTTGTTTCTGCACGGGTAGTCACCATGGCCTACCTGGTTGTTGCACGGAAGACAAAGCATGAGCACCTTTGCTTGGTAGAACCAATCTAGCTGATGTGTTGAAATGTCTAGCCTCTGGAATCCCCAAGGACGGAAAACACCGCCCCTGACCACTAGAATGCCAGAATTGTCCCACGTATTTTGCAGTTGCCATTTGCAGCGACGACTAGTTGAATAAAATATTATCTGGAGTGAACATAACACATTATGGTGTCCTGTTGCCCGAGACAATTGCCAAGAGGTGTTAACTTCTAACGCGTACACAGTCCTTTTAAGAACAAAACATTGAATTTTACAACTAAGGATTGTGTTTAACTGACAGTTTTATGACCGGATTTGAACTACCATTGCTTATTCTCGAAAACAGCATATTATGGATGGTTTAAGGCATTCAGTCGAGAGTGGAAAATTTACTGTAAAGCTGAAAGAATGAGCTTACCATGATTAAGGGCGTAATAGATCAATGAAGTCAAATTTATGACCGTGGTAACATGATTTGTCATGAATTTTAATACAATCCCTTCATGCTGATTATAATGATAACTTATATGACTATTATAAGTTGTCTATTAGTTCTTCCAAGCAACACAGTTTGTATTAAACACGTTAAAAGAACTGTTAAATAAAAAATACAACCAAGCAACACACAAGTTTTATAACGGTTGAAAATATATTTATATGAGTAGATTTGGTTATATAAAAGCTTACTCAACATTAATTCACGAAGATGTGTTAATAGTTAGGTAATCAACATAAGTGTATAATACTTTATTTTACTGTTAGGTTATCAACATAAGTGTATAATACTTTATTTCATACTTTAATATGGCGTAAAAAGCGCATAAAGAGATGCCTGATAAAACTTAAAATAGGAAAAAGTACCCTCATACCAAAATACAACAACGCCAAGCGTTGGATTTGAATACTAGTCCTTGGCGTGATAGGTTTGTAGCGATGATTGTTGAAAAGTCAACTCTTAGTTTCTGTGATTTGCTTCCCGTTGGCAGTGAAACCACAAACTTGTACGACAAACTCATCGTTATGAGAAAAAAAAAACAGTTTGCAAATCATGGTTGGTGTAAAGTAATTTCAATAGTATTTAGAAATTCGTGTTTTATAAATGTGAGGAAAAATGTTTTAAAGAACAATAATAAGTTATTCATCAATTGTAGCAGTGAAAAAAGTATTTTTAGCTCAATCGTTAGTCAGAGTGACATATTGAATACGAGAGATCCAAACAGCTACGAAATTTTACATGTTTTTGCAATACGTTTATAAAACAATCAATTCTAAATCATTCTAAAATGATGGTTTGTGTGTTACTTGGGCTACGTCAACACTTCTTACCATCCTATCGAGCTGGCCCCTTTCGTTTTTTCAATAACATTTGAATATTTCCTCAATTCCTCAAAGCAGTGCTGGTTTCCTTATTAGCGTGTTGACATGTCCGAAATTTCAAAAAAAAAATCAAAAAATAATTTGTTTGCGCTTTGATTTTTTTTACGTGGAGTAACTTTGGTCTACGAGCAGTTTGAAATTTTTTACAAAAACTTTCGAAGCTCAAATTTTATAAAAGGCTATTTCAACGATCCTAGCTTTTAAAATTACCTTGGCATTTAAAAACGTTTTTTTTTTTTTGCATTAATTGGTGTATTATAACGACTCACACTTCTCAAAACATGTCAAAAACATCATTTACCGAAGTTTGCTAGAATTCTGAACACTATAAATAAAATTCTACACTGTAACGAGATGTTGCCCTGATGCTTCTTCATTCGGCCTAATTATCATATATATCATAAATTCAGCGATAATCAACAAAATTATGTTGGTATATTGATGATCGATTCAATCTGAAGCAGTTCAGTCTTTATTCATCAATTTAAAGTTATACCTTTGAGTTTGAATTTTGGTTTTCTTAACTTTTTGGACCCCACGACTTCACCGGTTAAGCTGAACAGATTATCGTAACGATTTTCAAATGATCTATATTAGGCTTAATTGAACCGATACGCCAAGTAACGCGTCCTAGGCAAACAGAAAATAGTTACACGTTATATATTAGATGGTCACATGGAAAAGTACGCAATTATTCAACAAGAAACCCGTAGACCCAATTGGTGGTTTTTTTTTGCATTTTTCCCAACTGCAGCCTAATGTTTTCATCACATAGTAAAATTTTAGTATTGGTAACATTTACTATGGAAACGAATGAGAATTTGATTGTATATTTTTCTTATAGCATAAGTAAACCAAAACCTAAGCAACCATAAGCATGGACTATTTCTGCATCATACTTGCAACCTACATTGGCATTGGGCATTGGAACATTGGCAGCCTGAATGCATAGCTGTTGTATAATAGCATACGCAAAGCTGCCGTAATGTTAGCTGTCTGATATCTGCATTTTATGCTTGCCATTTTATTAGAATAATAAGTCATTTACAAATCGATAATTGTCCGAATTTTCGAAGCGTTTCATCATCCTCGCTTATTCCTGCATCAGGACTATAATAGTCCTCACTTTGGTGATTGAATCATATTCATCCGAATTCTGCAGGCCATCTGTATGGTAGCTTTGCGTAGGATTACATTACGGTAGCTTTGCGTATGATATTTTAACAAACAGCTTAATTTAAAAAAAAGCCGAGCAAAATTTTGCTTCCAAAAAACGGCATGTTCAACCTTCTGTTACTTTGTCAATTATCAAAATTTTTGGCTGAATATTTTTGGCACTAAAATCAATGTTTAGACCTTATTTGACCAAAATTTCGTGTTGATAATATTCATTTGAAGTTTTCACAACATATGTGGAAAAAAGTCGTTTTTGGACGTACCAATTTCAAAACTCCGTGTTTCTGTGAAAAATTTAGGTAGCACATTAAAAATAACATCACAGTCTGAAAAAATAAAGAATAATGTGGACAAAATTTGAAATGTTTCAAATACACTATATTAGTATTATCAGTAGAATTCGACACGGCTTTTTTTTTGCACCGATATTTCAGCATGGTCAATATCGGATGAAAAAAGGGAAATAGTCATGTTGGTGCGTCTACTTTCAAGCCAGCTGTGGTCCCAAACCACTTGATGGAAACAGTTCAAATTTTGTATTTTGTATATTTTTTTAGGCTTTATTGACATTTTAAATATGCTACCTAATTTTTTCACAGAAACACGTATTTTTGAAATTGGTATGTCCAAAAACTTTTTTTCACATATGTTATGAAAACTTCAAAATGATAAATTTTATCAACATGAAATTTTGGTCACATTAGGTCTAAACACTGATTCTAGTGCTGTCAAGTTTTCAGCCAAAAATATCGATAATTGACAAAGTAACAGAAGGTTGATCATGGCTTTCTTTATTATAGTGGCTTTCAGCCTCCTGGGCTGGTTCGCCAGGTTGATCATGGCGTTTTTTGGAAGCAAAATTCTGCTCGGCTTTTTTTTTTGCTACTGAGTGTTTTTCAATGCTTAATAGTTACCTGGGAACATTGACGTTTATATTAAGCAACTATTAAAACAGTTCCCGTACGTTCCATACAGCTTAAAGGATAAAGACGCGGTATAAAAACACGTCGATCACGCAGCAGCGAGTTCGAATCCCATCCTAGGAAACGCAAAAACTGTAGCGAATTTGAGTTTCCCCTTTCATAAGAAAAAATAGGGGGTATATACAGAAAACCAATGTCCATCATCATCAGTACAGGAGAAGAAAAAAAATGTGAGAGGCAAAACAGGAAAATTAATAAAATCTATAATTGAAAATAGGTTTTATTTTTTTTTGCTTCGCATTTTCAATCAAGCATTTAATCAGCATTATAAAAGCTTAACTTCCCTGCAGCAGAATAACATTTAAAATGCTGTCATCTAGCTGTCATTTGCAAACGTTTCCAATTCATGCTACCAATGAATAACATACTGTCGACATAAACACCTTCTTTTGGTGGGGTCCAGCATTAAATTAGCCGTATAGCGGGCCAAAACCTGCTTTTGAACAGCATTTAAGGTGAATATAATGCTCATATGCATTATATCGCTTGTCTTTAAGACGCATATACGGCTACTTGCGTGCTTTATTTAATGCTTATTGGTTACCTGGGCATCCATACAAAGGATGTACGGAAGCAAATTTCACCAAGAGAAAAGATTCGGTAAAACTAACCTATTTAACAGATCGTATTTAAACTTTCAGAGAGTAAAACAAAAACCTTTTTTTAACTTCCCTCATGTTCGCTTTATTCAATTTCAATATACCCAACAACACGATCCTTCCTTTTAACACTACTCATCTACCATTGGGGCTTTGTGTCGAAATCAATTTTTTCTTCGTATCTTCCTCCGATTTCACTTACTTAGGATGTTTCCGAAGTGCCTGCTTCTTTATGACCCAGAACTTCACTATTGGCCGCAGTTCCGATGTGTCCGGGTGATTGAGATGCTTCGGTACAAAAAAAGACCTCATTAGCCTTGTACCACTCCAGAACATCTTTCAAGTAATGACATGATGCTAAACGATCGTGTGACCTCAGAAGTGGAAGTAAATGCTTCTGGGGGCATGCCTTTAGGAATACCCACCCATTGACCGTCCCGGTTGTTTGTGAATGGGGTGCTCCGCTTTCCACACGCGCAAATTTTATGCCAAATCATGTATTGTTTACCAAATTTTGGCATCTTCTGCTTCCTGACGTCCTCAGGAACATCGAACTTATGATGATCAGTAAAGAGCATAAGCCCCGGAAGTTGCCGGAAGTCTGCTATTGCATAAGTCTCGTCATCCATAACGTGACAATGCGATTTAGTCAACAGCTGGGTGTAGAGCTTCCTTGCACGGGATTTCCTACACTGTATTCTACCGTTCATCGCGATTCGGTGCCTTTCGTAGTTTGTACATGTAGTCCTTCACGTTTTTTACGCATCTTGCACGAAAATTTTGGTTAAATGTAGTTTTTTCGCCACTGCTCGAGCTGAACTGTATGGAATCCTCCTGAAAGCTTTCACTACCAGCTTGTGATCCTCTACACTACACGGAGATCCATTAAGGCCAGATTTTTTCTTCCAATCCAATTTAAAAAAAAACGAATTACCGTAGATTGTTCCAATACCAACTTCCTGCTGATGGCACGATTAAAGAGATCCGGATTTTGAAGGTATTTACGTGCGCATATATATATTTTTTTTTGCCCCGCTGCTGTTCTCCAGACTACTTCTTAGCAACTACAACACAGCTTTTAATGTTACTAATACAGTGTAATAAGCAATTTACATTAAACTAATTTTAGCCAAAATTTCAACAGAAAATACTCAATGGATAAGAAGTTACAGTCATTTGAAAATCATGCAATTTGATTCCGTACAACCTTCAGTAGGGATTCTGATGTTTTGAATATGGAAAAGTTAGATCACATGTGCAAATAATTAAGTTAGATCACATGTGCAAATAATTAAGTTTAAGGTTGTTTAATATCATTTTGTGCTATGAAATATTGTGTTTTGTCAAGTGAATATAGCATAAGCTAAAATTCCAGAGGAAAAAATAAAAATAAAGTTCATGAAAACTTTATTTATCAACAAACTTAAATGATGAGAGCCATTAAGTGCAAATTGACTAGGATACAAATCCATCGTACGTTTTTGTCTTTTAAAAGAAAGTTATAAAACTTTTCCTGGTTCAGAATAGCGACACCTTATTAAGGTTATCTAAGCAAACGGCAAGCTAGAGGATTATAGTTTACAACTCAATTACTTTATGGATTACAATAACAAATGTAATCGACCACTGCTTATTAGGCTGAGGCCTGGTACACACACCCTACCATATTTTAATGACTCAAACGTGACTGAAGTTTTAACATATGTCATGTGTGACCCTGAGGTTTCTTAGATGTGTACATTTAAAATTTCGAAGTAGCGAGCCAAATCACGCATGAGCAATAACTTTGAGTAATGATGTGAATAAACAACCCCTTTTATGTGTTTTGAATTGTTCATCGAAAAAGTGTATGACGTCCTTCTACGTCGTATTTTAGACTGGTCATTCAGAACTTACATAAATTTAAAATTAGAGATTATGTGTACTCCGCAAGAGCAAACATTTCAACTCTTTATGTAGTTTGAACAACTTGTGGAAAGTGCTGTCAAAGCGAATCGGGCTGAAATAAAAATGTTGGTAACCTATTTTGGGTGTCCAGATTTGACTTATAAGGTCTTTTCTAAAACATTTCAGAAAAGACGAATATCGTATTGTGCTGATCTCACAGATTTGGGATTTTTTATGCCATTCATTATTTTTACACCAATCCAAGGTTTTGGGGTTGCCATGAACCAAGTCTCACTAAAACAGACTGTTTTTAATAACGGTATTTCCTACTATTTTCTGTGTGTCAATGAATTTGTCAGAAGTCAAAAAACGTTCAGCAGTTTATACGTAATATATATTAAAAGAATAATACCTTGCCAATTTCTGTGTTTTGTGTCAACCGATCTTGTTTCGGTAATAGAATGTCGAGTTCCAACCTAAATAAACGTACAACGTATCATCTTACACCATCATAATTGAAACTTCCATCCGCCCGAAGCGAGTAACCGTCACCATCATTGAGAAGAATGGTGCAATAAAACTCCCAAAGCAGGAAGCACTCTCCGAGCCCGAAGAAGAACATCCATACGACGAAAACATAATCGTTCCACCTCATCTTTCAATACCCAAAGCATCCCCGACGAGTGCCTTGCAAAAAAGATCCTCGGTTTTATTTCGTTTAATCGTAATTTACATTATTCCCGTCTCCGAAAATCCTACACTTCAGCGTGTTTAAGAAGCACTTGACCTTTTCCGTCTCGCTCAGCACAAGTTTGGATTTTTTGATGGCGAGTCCGCCTTCTTGAAACCATCATCAAGCACCAGCAGGAATATTATATCACTTTCGCTCGGTGTAATCTCATTAAAATGGACAACGAAGCTCTTAACGAACACAGCTGCAGGGGCAAATTAAAAGCATCGAGAATTGCCAGCCTTGTTTTTTGCTACTTTCACCTCTAGGCCAGAAGGATGGTCAAAATGAAGATATTCAGTTGAAGATGGTGCATTTCTCTCCATTTCACGACTATAGGTCTCGGAGATCCTAGACCAAGATTCAATTCCGGTTTCGGCTTCCCGAGAAGAAATTTTATTACGGTTGCTTGATAAGATTTGTGAGGCATCGTTCAAATTTAAAAGGCGTGAGCGCACGTGTAACTTGATTCTAATTGGTATGTTTTAATTATTTCGAATCTCTGCCCAACAAAAGGGTTCGATAGATCAGTTTTCCGCATCGCTATTTGGCCAATCCTTTCCCATTAAGGAGATTATAGAGGTATTTGTTTTGCGCCCTAAGAGAGGGGATGGCAAAAATATCGATAACATCTGTGCAGCAGCAGCTTCGAAGGCGGCGGAACAGGGTGGGACAAGGTTTGGCAAACAGTTCGTCGTCGTTGTCAGCTTTACCGTACAGAAAATCCACAAAAGTGCATGTACGGAATTCTGGCACATGACGGAAGACTTGGCCCAGCACATAGCACATTTATTTATGGTAATGATTGTTTGTCAAACATATCCACAGTTGAGCCAAGTAAGCAAATTCTGTTTACAAATTGTTATGCTTCATTTAGAGCATTTTGTATCTGTTCGGTTCGGGTGAGGGTGGACTACTGATTTGCTTTTCGGTATGCACCACGAAAATTTGAGAACCACCCTGAGTTTCTATTCATAAAGCAGGATATATAGCTGCCGCTTGCAGAACACGTTCATTAGGACCAAAAATGGTTGGATCGTTCCCCAGTAAAGAACAGAAATCTTTCGGCATCCCGTCAGTAGTAGCAGCAGCGCAGTATCAGCTTCCGTTCAAGAAAAGACAAAAATTGTTTCGTTATCAAAACATTTCCATTAAGGATTTATGTACAGGGAAGAAAAAAAATCTCTGTTTTTGAAGCGTATTCCCCCGTTTGCCGATATTCCATTTTTTTAATCCCAACCAATTTATCATCGAACGACCCACAGAAATGTCCTTTTCTCCACAGCAGCGAGCAATTGGACAATTCTTGTGAATGTTTGTGTCAACAATCGACAGCATCCCAATTAGAGTGCATTAATGGATCGGTTTGGAATAAGAGAAAGCCCGCCTCTGGTGCTTCTGCTGACGATGGTGGTAGAGAGAGCTGATGAACGGATTTTTTGTGTTCGCCAAAATCACAAGGGTGGGAAATTGCATGGAAAGCAACCAGCAGGACCTTCACCGTCACCATCGCTAGTTCTATCCATCGGAGCGAGGACGTTGGCGACGGGAAAAGTGTTTACCCAAAAAATTATGCAAATGAGTGATAAACGTTGCCATAAATCAACGGGACACGCTCCTTCCGTTCCATCCGTCCGGCCGGTCGTTGTGGGGTCGTTGCTCGTCGTAGTCGTTGGATGGTTGTAGACATCATGATGGGGATGTTGATGATGATGATGTGATGCTGGTCGTCGTTGGATGTCCAGGATGAACGTTCGTCCGGATGTCATCAGCAGAGAGTGCTCTCTGATGAACGAGCGGGTGGGCTCGGAAGATGGGCGAAAGTTCTCTGAAGCTCGGTGGGAAGGTGGGTTTCCATTTGTTGGAGTGTAATATTGCGCTCTTTAGTGATTCTTGGAGTTTCAAACTTTTTGTTTTACTCTAGCATTACCATCGTCTGATTTAATGTGACGGACAATACAATAAGACCAAAGCCCGCCTTTCATACAAATTGGTCATGTTTTGAGGCTTGTCGTTCATTTTCCCTTGAAGTAATTTAGCTGGAATTTCTGACTGTTCTTCTTTTTTTCTTTTCTTTTAAAGAAAAAAAAGCAGTGTTCTTTAAACCACAACACTTTGTCTTAACTCAAATGTCAAATCGGTTTAACTGACGTAATGAGTGTGTTGCATAATTGATCTTCAGTACTAAATTGGAATCCTTCCGACCGATTCTCGATAATAAAGTGAAAAAAAAAACAGACGTAACCAACAAGCAAACATATCATGCGGCGTTGGAGAAGGCTTGGAACGAACAGGATCCCTGCTATCTCTGAAATCTGCTATAGGCTACAGGCGATCATCATGGCGAAAGGGGTCATATTGATTACTAAACACTTGATTTTCACCGATTTTTCTGTTGAATTTTGAAATTGGTATTTTTTACATGGGAACTCACTCTTCTATCACCCTTATCAGTCCGACGATGATCGATGACGATTGTTGTGCTGGTCATAATAGAAGGCTTACATACCCTACCAATCAGACCAAGGCCGGTGTGGCCTCTGCTGTGCACAGAAGTTGTCTCCATTGTAATCGGTCCATGGCTGTACCTCGCCAGCTTCGCTGTCTGCAAAGGGTCGGCAGGTTGCCTTCTTCTTGATCTATCCACCTTCCACATTACATTCTTACGACATGCCCAGCCCATCGTAGTCGACCGATTTTTGCGATGTGTACGATGGGAGGTTCTCCCAGCAACTGGTGCAATTCATGGTTCATTCGCCTCCTCCACGTTCCGTCTTTCATCTGTACTTCCCCGTAGATCGTACACAGCACCTTCCCTTCAAAGACACCATGTTTCGTGGCCGTAGAGAACTACCGGTCTAATTAATATCTTGTAAAGGGCGATAAGGTCAAAATTTGGTCAATATCAACTTGACGTATTTCTTTCAATTTTGCATTTAAAAAACCTGAACACCCCTCATTTTGAAGGTGTGTGTGTGTAGAATGTTGCTCCTATTTTGATTTTGGAATTCACTCTTCAGTTGTCAAAATGCCGTCCAAGCAAGAAGAGCAGCGTATCAAAATTTTGCTCGCGCATCGCGAAAATCCGAGCTACTCGCACGCAAAGTTGGCAAAATCGCTAAAAGTTGCCAAATCAACCGTTACAAATGTAATTAAAGTGTTTGGGGAACGTTTGTCGACAGCCAGGAAGTCTGGATCGGGGGGAAATCGAAAACCGGAAGCCGCTGAGACGACAAAGAGAGTTGCCGGTAGTTTCAAGCGAAACCCTAACCTATCTCTCCGAGATGCCGCAAATAAGCTGGGTGTATCGTCTACAACCGTGCATCGAGCCAAAAAACGAGCCGGACTATCGACTTACAAGAAGGCAGTGACTCCAAATCGCGATGATAAACAAAATACGACGGCCAATGCGCGATCCCGGAGGCTGTACACGACGATGCTGACGAAGTTTGACTGCGTGGTAATGGACGACGAAACCTTCGTCAAAGCCGACTACAAGCAGCTTCCGGGACAGGAGTTTTATACGGCAAAAGGAAGGGGAAAGGTAGCAAATATTTTCAAGCACACGAAACTGTCAAAGTTCGCAAAGAAATATCTGGTTTGGCAAGCCATCTGTACCTGTGGCTTGAAAAGCAGCATTTTCATAGCTTCCGGGACTGTCAACCAAGAAATTTACGTGAAAGAGTGGTTGAATAAACGTCTGCTGCCTTTCCTGAAGAAACACGGTTGTTCCGTACTGTTTTGGCCGGATTTGGCATCTTGCCATTACGGTAAAAAGGCCATAGAGTGGTACGCCGCCAACAACGTGCAGGTGGTTCCCAAGGACAAGAACCCTCCCAACACGCCAGAGCTCCGCCCAATTGAGAAATACTGGGCTATTGTCAAGCGGAACCTAAAGAAGACCAAAAAAACTGCTAAGGACGAGCAGCAGTTCAAGGCAAACTGGCTTTCTGCGGCGAAGAAGGTGGACAAGGTGGCTTTACAAAATCTGATGGCAGGGGCCAAGCGTAAGGCCCGGCAATTCGGATTTGGAAAAGCGGAAGCCTAACTGAATATTTTTCCTGAATTTTATACTAATTGAACTTGAAAAAGAAATTTAATTTGATTTTTTAAATAAACGATTTCACCGATTTACACGCGTTTTCCCTTGACCAAATTTTGACCGTATCGCCCTTTAATTATCGAGAAATAATAGTAGATAATAGTAATGCTGAAAATCAAATTTTAAATTAATTTTGAATATTAGATCACAAATATATGAAACATCAACAAGAATAACATTGACGGCGAGGTGTATTCAAGTCGTTTATAAAGTGACTCTCATTAGAGACAGATCTAGGAAAATGAAATACGGAAAATGATGATCAAATATGAATAAAAACATATAAATCGTCGTCAGCATCATAATGAATATAAAAACCGGGTCTTGATGCTTACTTGGGAATTGTACATGCAAATGAGGCATTACGACATATTTTAACGATTTTCCTTACAATATTTTTAGCGGTTTGTTCGTAAACGTATCTCAAAATTATTGAAAAATGTTTGCCAAATAAACCTAATAACTATTTTTAAAATATATGAGAAGCTGTTCTGCTAACAATGAGTATTTTTGCTCGAATTAAATCTTTTAAATTCTCCATTCAGAGCATCACTTTTTATAGGATGGTAATGAAATGAAAATGTTTGTTTATGCAATAAAAATTTAACATCCCTGGACTTCAAGAAAAACAATGTGTTTCCTTCATCAACAGCGCTTTCTTAATCCCCAGAATACAGAGAAAAAAACGGGGGATGATCGATTGACTCTCCCGTCGTTCATCCCATAAGCATGCCATCATGTAACGGAATCAATTTTCGTAATTAATCAACGATCTCTATCCATTTGTTACCATCATACCGCGTCGCAGTATTTTTACACCGATGAAATATTTGCCAGCCTCTGGTTTCTGCCACCCAAAGCGAGTGCAAAATAATTCGTCACTGCCTTGAACCGGCGCCAGCATCATTATTCTTCGAAATGACACACTTGTTACGTAAAAAGAACACACGCAGAACATGCACATGGCCTCCCGTCCCAAATGTTGGCAACACTCATCAAAATCGGTCAAAGTAATTAATGATGCGAAAAAAGAAGCGGGCTGACATGGCTCGTCGAACGATTTCATTTCCTCGTTACAAACGTAACGCTGCGGATGCCGTCACTAGTGTGAATCATCAAATCACTTTCTGAATCCATAAATTCTCGACTGTATGGCTTTTATTACTTTTATTAATCCGCACTTCCGCATTTGCCATGACATGCCAGAAGAGATGAGGCACTCTACTCGTTTGGTTCCGTTGTGCGGGTGATGTATGCTATTTTTTTCGGGAGGAATAAAATCCGATGTGATAATGGATTTGACAACGACCCACTTCCTCCAATATCCTTTTCGAATAGATTCTAGCGAAAAAGTACCATCACTTGACTTGATTCATGTCGCACGATTCGTTCTTCGTTGTCCTGTCAGATAAATACAAGTGAAACAAATCCAGATAGATGCAGTAAACGGATGGCAGTTGATGAACTGTGATTATTTATATGCATGCTAATGGTTGGTAGCATTCGTGCTTGGCCTCGATCGAGGGGAACCCTCCATTAGGTATTCTATTTTCTCTGTTGATCGAATAGATTTGTTCCACTTTATGCTCCGAACGTATCCTGGACGTAGTTGGAGGAAGGACGTGTCAATTTTGAGTGGCATGGCATTTCAGGATTTATTTGGAACATTTCCACTGCTCATCACTTTTCTCCTTGCAGAAGAAATCTGACACACTTCTTCCCGAAAAACTTGGAAAAAGAGGATGAACTTTTCCCAGCAACAAAAAAAAGATGATAAATTGGCTTTTATTCAAATTGTTTTATGTTTGAGGTTACCGAACTTCCTCAAACTTCCAGCTGGCTGCTTTCGATTGAGCATAAACATAAATGTATAATAACCCCAAGGATGTTTATGATCTGAAGCGCCATTTTTAGTGCTTTTATGGTCTGCTCCTTACACAGTTTCGATGAATCCCACATGGCTCCTTTGATGGAACCGCTTTAACATGTCTTAAGATGGACCACTCGGAGCCCCCTGTGAGCGAAACTTTGTGTACACTCGTCAACCGCAGCCACCCCTCGGGGTTGGGGTGGCATCAAAATTGAATAATGACATCAATACACAAACGCGAGGGTTGATTCCGTTACGCTTCGACCGTAAAATACACACAGACCGAGTAACGTTTGTTCAGTTTGTGTGCAGAGGTTACATTTGAACCATACGTGAAGAGGGAACCCTGGTCGACGACAACGACGGAAGTCACCACAGGAAGGAAGGATGTGAGGTTATGTGGCTGCATCAACCAGACTGTAGCAAATGGGTTCATCAAATATTCAAATGTGGTGGGATTCGATGTCACTGGCTGGGATTGCGAGATGGTGGTAGTTCTGTGTATTGTTTCGAGAGACACTTTTGCTACTTCGAAATTGGTAGAAGGTGACAATGTTCTCGGTGAATGTGGTTTGTTTCTGAGTAGCAAGTAAATTTTAGATAGAATCTAGGTTAGATTACCTTAGATGAACTGCAACTGATAAACGTCACATCAAGCCATTCAAGCTGCAAATGTTGGTAAAATTCAAACTTGCAATAAAGGCTTGGGTAGCATTTTCAACACAATGGGATAACAGGAGGCAAGAAAGACCATCGTCTTTTCGAAGTTCTTCGCGTATTTCAAATGAGTCCAGTAACACACTCGATATCTTCTTACAGCACAGTTCATCACTCATTTTAGCCTTGATCAGCCTGGGCAGATAACTGTGAACACCGTTCTCGTTTTTATATTCTTCTCTAGCTCTTTATGATCAAAAGACTTGAGGCTTGATATTCGGAACACTTTTGAGGGATCTGCCACAACGTTAAGATTTGTCCTTTTGGCTGGATAACTTATTCTGTAAAATATGATCTTAGGAAGCACATTGTTGGCCGTGTTGAGAATAATGATCGCTAGGTAGTTCTTATGGTTTCAAAAAATGACTATCACTTTCCTTTTTTTTCGATACCTTTTCTCTACCCCAGATGCTGCCTATCAGTAGATGTAGACAAGTCACCAACTTAAAGACTTTTTTTTACGATTAAACGTCTTCTTTATCTATCACACAAGAATCGATTGTTGAATTTCCCACTGGTTTGTTTCTCTCTCGCTTATACTGATTTAATTCAGATGAAGCACTAGTTTTCGTGAATTAATCGTCAAGAAGGTCCATGTCAGCCAATTTTTAAATATCTTGTTGTTCTAAAGGTGTTTGATATCATCTCTCACTCATGGGAATCGGTACGTCTTCTTGCCCGCTGACTGATGAAGACATTCCCGCTGTTGTCATGATATTTCACCCCAGTTTACACCATTCAGGAGGTCATCATACTGTTCTTCCAACGTTCAACCTGTCATCCGTCATATTTCCGATATTTTTCCTTATCCCATCACATTTTGGCTCGCCGAACAATGAATTTTGGGAATCCGTTGATTTTCTTATCGAACGTTCGCATTTCTTGAGAAAGATACTGCTGGTTCATTTCTTCACAATCTGAATCCTTCAGGAGGCGATACTTATCTCGGAATAGATGAAATTGCCGGTTTGTTTCTGATTGTATTGTTTCACATTTTGACGGTTTCCTTTCTGCAGCATTATCGCCCACGTTGCATTCTTCTCGTCAAAAATCGTCTGGCATTCCTTGTCGAACCAGTCGTTCTGTAGATTTTTTTCCCAAACAATTGGCACCTTCCACTATGTTTTCGATGGCTTTTTTATACCACTCCAGTAGTCCTCAAGAAGGGCTTTGCCTTCCTTGATACAGCAGCACATATTCTAGAAAATGCACGCACTCAATTACCACTTTGGGTAGCTCCAGTCGTTCCAGATTGTACTGCGAAGGACGTCGGTACAGTATGTTGTTTTCTAGGGGAAAGTCTTTGTTGCGTCTTCTCGAGCGTCTCATACTTAGAAGATCTTACTACCAGTACTTGAAATCGATGAATGCCCCACCTAAACGTGAGTATCTCAAAGGCAAAAGATAGGGCAACGAATGTGCGAACAGACACATTCAATTACGCACACAATGGTGACTCACATCAATAGCTATGCACAGAAAGTAAGTTTACCATAGAAAAACAAATTAAGAGCTTGTGCAAAAGTCATGGCCGCATGGTTAGCGTTGGATAACATTACAAAGCAAATTCTAGGCCACCACTGACAGCCAACTGTCGAGAATATGCAACAGTATGTTCGATAAAATCAAGAGAAATTTCAATCGAACAAACTCTTTAGCTGGGAAAGTCGAATTGGTGAGCTTGAATTTAAGCCTTCTTCTTTGTCTTCTATGGAAGCAGATAATTTAACTTCTCATCGTTGCGCCTTACTGGCAGCTCTGGTTGCTAGGCTGCTTGTTTTTTTCTCTGTTCGGGACATAAACCACTGCGACCAGTAATTTGATTTATTGTAGTATATCCCGTATCCTTTATTTAGTGCATATCGAGTTACTTCATCACTATTGAGAAATTATGAAGTAGGGGAAGGTGTTGTCATGTGGATCTATGGATCTAGGATTCGGCCTATGCTTAAAATTGTAAGTTAATATTAGTTCTCTATTTTTACGCTGAAAATAAAAAATATACAATATTTTTGTCTCACTGACACATCAATATGAAGAAAAATTAAACACAGAAAAGTTTTAACCACAGGCCGAATTCTAGATCCATAGACCCACATTAGAGCATTTTCCCCTATTCGGTGTTTTTCACAGTTGTCTTTGTTTGTTTTGTTGGCTATGAATCGAGTTTTTTTTTTATGGTTTCCGCTATTTAAACCCTCTGTGAGTGACAGCACTCTTCAAAGGCGCGCCCCTTTATCAGTCAAAACCGGATTCATTGCAAACAAAACAAACAATGACTCCGATACTGACCATGCATCAGAATCCTAGACCTAACCATTTCAAACTATAGAACATCCAATAGAAAATGAGAATTTGCATAAATGAAGACTAATCATGTTTTCCTTATTCCAAGCTCATCCTCGGTGGGTCAATCCGAGTATTGTCGCTTTACCTTTGACTACAAAAACAAATATGTTCCCTAGTTTGAATTAATTCGGACTAAGGTTCGGTGGTAGATCTGATACCCCATAACGCACCATGAATAGGTGATCTACCAGCGTTACGGGTCATAGCTAGGCTGCTTAGTCAACGCTGGTTGTCAACCGGCCCATACCGTACAGCAGTTTATTCAACTCCTCGTCGTTACTCCTGCCAAGCTGGCCACCAACTGCCGAGATTATGCAACTAATGTCGTTTTCGTTTTCGCGGTGTAGCACTAAAAGTGTAGCTGCGCCAACAAGTACGAGTCATTGCCAGTTGAACATCATTTGTTTATGAGCAAATGTGCAACTGACCACTACATTTCGACAAAGATTTTTCATAAGGGCCTAACTGGCAAACGTAAACAATGGCTTTATCCGCGAATTTCTCGTCATTGAAAACTCGTCTAATCAATCCACCACAGTCATTTCGAAGAGGAAAAGTTCACCTATCCGATAGAATTGGATGCTTACATGGGTAGCCTTTGTGCCACGAGAAATTTATGGAATAAGCCATTGTTTACGTTTGTCACGTAGCCCCTAATGAAAAATCTTTGTCGATTTGATTTCGTGTCAGTTTACGTCAGTGCAATTCTTTAAGGTCTAGGAATTCCAATCGAACAAACACTTAACCTTAAAAAAAAGAATTGGTCACCCTGAAAAAGACGGATTTTAGATGTTGAACGTGTTCCGCGATTGAATTTAAGCTTTTTTCAGAAGCAGGTTAATTCACTTCTTAGCGTTTCGTTTTATCCGCTAAATGAAAATTCATTGCTAGTTGCTTATTCACATCTTTGCTAATATTGTCCGACAAAACATCAGTTATGACCACAAAATTCAATCAATAATCTGCTGGAAAGTGTTCATGCTAACGTGATGTTGATTATTTTCGGGAAATATTAGCAAAACTGTAAACTCGGCATGAGGAATCATCTAGAGCACAGCCTACCGCAATTTAATACACTCATCATTGCTTCTTTCCGGATGATGGCTATCAACTGGCTCACACAGGACAGCCGTTTATTTTGCTCCTCATCGTCAATTTTTTAGTCTTTACCGGCTGGCTTGAAACTATTGGCCACTACTACTTAGGGAGCGAATTTCATCTTCTGTGGTACACAAACTCATCCACCAACTCGAACTCATGTCCGTCGATTATTCATCCTACCAACAGATACTTAGTTTACGACACGAAGTATTCTCTTTTAATCTAACCTTTTCTGCTTTACGGTTTTGCTTGGTGTACTGATCCAGAGCTGCCTGGAACATTCTTCCGATAATTTTCACATCTTAAGTGACGCAGATGAACTAGCTGGATTTATTTAGAATCCTATCCCGAAAGTTTTATAACAGCTTCTAGTGCAATATAAAACCGGAAACAGGGATCTTCTGTTATTCTGAACTGACATCATTTACACCTTAAGGCTGGTTTATCACGCCAGGGAGTCGATCTGGGCTCTACATATCAAACCCATCAACACGTTGGTCGAGTTTAATTTTTTAATTCGTCAAAATTCACAAATTGTATCTAAACGGACTTATCCGCCGCTTTCAATAGAATCAACCATAACATTGCTCTGATAAAACTGGGATGGCTTGACGTCTGTAGCTTCTTGTCTCTCAGAATCAGATAGCTTTGTGGCCGAACCGTGAAAGATAATATTGGCGATGAGGTCGCTGCTTCGTTTCCCACCATGCCTAACATTTACCAAGGTAGTCATCTTCTGCCTCTGTAATCTGCCTCTTGTATTTCAACGATGTCAACCTCTTGCAAATTTTCATCTCTTCCCGAGCAGGAGACAACAACATTTGAATACCTAATTTTGATCTTGATAACTACCCGAGCAGAACACAAAAGCATATGAATACCTAATTTTGATCTTGATAACTGGCCTTGGTATTAAAGAGCTCAGATTAAGAGGTAAAATACCTAAGCAAAATACCTAAGAATTGCAAGCAAAATGTCTCTAGAATAACTAAACTTGATATTCCGGAAACCTGGGTAAGTATCTGGTCACCTTAGAAGTATTATTTTGGTATTGTCTTACCTCAATTCGGTATTCGCATGACATTGTGGGAACAATTTGATGGTATTATCCTCAGGTATTTTACCTCTTAATCTGAGCTCATAAATACCAAAGCCAGTTATCAAGTTATTCGCTTCTGCTCGGGTACCCGACCCGAGCAGAAGCGAATAACTTGATAACTGGCCTTGGTATTTATGAGCTCAGATTAAGAGGTAAAATACCTGAGGATAATACCATCAAATTGTTCCCACAATGTCATGCGAATACCGAATTGAGGTAAGACATTACCAAAATAATACCTCTAAGGTGACCAGATACTTACCCAGGTATCCGGAATATCAAGTTTAGTTATTCTAGAGACATTTTGCTTGCAATTCTTAGGTATTTTGGGTAGGTATTTTACCTCTTAATCTAAGCTCTTTAATACCAAGGTCAGTTATCAAGATCAAAATTAGGTATTCATATGCTTTTGTGTTCTGCTTCCATAGAGAGGAGGGGTCTCTTACCACCGTAGAAACATTTCTTGTCTCCAAAAACCCCCACATACCAAATTTGATCCGATTTTCTTGATTAGTTCTCGAGTTGTACAGAAATTTGTGTTTCATTTGTATGGGAGCCCCCCCCCCGCTCCTCATTTCAGACGGGGGAGGAGTCTCGAAAAGAACCTTTTCCGGACAGATGTTCATAACAGTAGGAATAATTCTCACGTTTGGTTTAAATTTGTGTTTCATTTGTATGAGAAACCCCCCCCCCCCCCCCCCCCGTCTACCAGAAAGAAGAGGGGTCTCGAACCACCATAAAAACATTTCTGGTCTCTGCCCTGCAATTTGCTATCTTAGTTCTAGAGTTATGCAGAATTTTCAGTTTCATTTGTATGACAGCCCCCCTTCTAGTAGAGGGGAGGGGTCTCAAACCACCATTAAAACATTTTTCGCCTCCTGAAAACCCTACATGCTAAATTTGGTTCCATTTGCTTGATTAGTTCTTGAGTTATGTAGAAACTTCTGTTCCATTTGTATCGAGGAGCCTCCCATTTTAGAGAGGGGAGGGGTCTCAAACTACCATTGAAACAGTTCTTGCCTCCAAAAACTCTTACATGCAAAATTTGGTTTCCTTTGCTTAATTAGTTCTCGAATTATGCAGAAATCTGTGCTTCATTCGTATGGGAGCCCCCCTTTTCAGAGATGGGAGGGGTCTCTTACTATTATAAGAACCTTTTCCGGCCCCAAAAACCCCTGCATACAACCTTTACGCCGATTGGTTCAGTCGTTTTCGATTCTATAAGGTTCAGACAGACAGACAGACAGAAATTCATTTTTATATATATATTAATTCTATAATTTAAACATACCATTTCCTGCAATTCTGTAATTCAATGAAAACAGTTGAAAATAACTTCATTTGCTAATTGATCTTCAGCCACCATATGTCAAATACTGTAGCACCGCACTCTAGATCCATTTCGGTGAGATCGTGTTAGATTTCTTCACAACTCACCAGCAAGTTGTGATTTTCACAGTTTTGTAACTGTTACAGTGAATTTTTCCGACTTTTGCTATGCATAAACACAGCGGTGTCCAAGACGAATCCAACAAAGCAAAAATCTTGCCAAACGGTCCTTCCGCTCGCGAGTTAAATCGTGACAAAGGAAACCCCAACTTATTTTTATTTATATAGAAAAAAAAAAAAAAAAAAAAAATTTCCCCCACACCACAAAAAAAAAATTACAAAAAACCTTTTTTTTTTTTTTTTTAAAAAAAAAAACTCCCTCCCCATTAAAAATATATTTTCTATTATCCAAAAATACACCAATAAAAGTTCTATCCTACTAGAATGTTAATTTATTCAAATTTCAAATGCTTGAAAACACGTTAAGTTGCCAGTAAAAGTCCTGTTGCTGAATAGTTTTGCTCTGAATTGTCAATATTCCGGATCATCGTCTTCTTTTCATCATCTGAATAACGTGTTATTAATAATTTTTATTCACAATATCACAATTAATTTAATCCTACTTAATTTATTTTTTAATTTCAATTTAAGGCTGACTTGTTTGGTTAAGCTTCTTTACAGCTTCTACCGTTACGATAAAACTCACCCAATGAGGATTATTTTCCATGGTTTCTCCTTTCATTAGGTTTTTGTATATTAAACTAAAATTTTAAAATATTACTTCTACGCAACTGTGTTGTCTATATTCTTCGCTATCCGATTATAAGTTATTGTTGCCTATGGACTACATTTTAAGGTTACCGTTTCAATCGAAGAGCAAATAAACAATTTCGCAAATACGCTTAATTATTTGTTGCAATAGGTACACCCAAAAATTGAAAAGGTGGCAAAAAGTGCACCACGCAAATGTTGCAAGCAACGTGAATTGGAAAAGGCTATTTTGTACAAAGCCATGCACATGTGTGCGAAACTGGCTGCACAATGAATCTTTTGAACTTCTTGTTACATAGTAGGCCTTGCCTAGCTTAACAACTTTACTCAAGACAACAAAACGCTACGACATCAACCCGCGTAGTCAGCGTTAAGATATGACCCTTTATACGATGCTTCCTGCTGAGCAGTCGATAAAGTATCCGACATCAGCATAATCTCCTGAAACAATTTATTCTTAACAAGCAGATATTCAATCGAGAAATATTCAACAAAGAATTTTACACTGACAAACAAAAAGCACATACAGCAAACATATCAGTGTGTCATAATGCCAAAGAGAATTACCGATGAGAGCAAAAAGTTCAAGTTTTGCATATTAATTCCCAAGTTGACTATTCTCGTCAACCGATTTTGAAACCTCTCATTCTGTATATTCTTTCACCAAAACATTTCACTGAATATATTAGTATGAACACATCCAGCTAGAAACGATACTACAAATCAACAGCAAAGCTCCATTTCAACATTTAATGAGCTTTAATCCGACAAATTAGAGCATTCATCCCCAAACACGATCTGACAATATTCACATTTCAATTAATCACCTCCGCAATCTGCCATCAAAATCATTAAAAAAAAACCCTCGTATCACCGCCGACAATTAGATTTCAACACCCCGAACTCACGCCGGTCCAATTATCCGTACTCGGTCGCAGTCCAGGAAAGGAAAGTGTCCAATTACACTTTCCCAACCAGCAAACGGCCTGGCCGACGAGCAGTGAGTCAGTAAGTGCCAGGCATGCGTGATGACAGAAAATTACAGCTCTCAATTTAGGCGTTTGACACGTTCCGCGGGCCAATTTCGGAGCGTGTTTGTACATCAAAACAACAGACCAGCGGTACCAAACGAACAACAGCATCATTGGCTGATGATGATCCGGAAGCGATTTAGTTGAAAGCGAAAGGTTTAACACAGCGAAACTTGGCAAAAGTCGTGGCGGTGATAATTACGCCACATCAACTGTACTATCCCTGCGGGTGATCTCCTCCGTGAATAAGAAGCACCCCGTTAAAGGGAATTTTAAACCTCTAGTCACGAAGGAACAAAACTGAAACAGCGGGGATAGGAGAGTATTGGCTGGAGATCATGTTCCAAGATCGGAGATTAAAATTGAGTGCCCATTGCGCTGCTGGAAGCCGATAGCTAGTATACGATTTTGAAAAGTGTTGAAAATAATCCCAACAGACAGTAAAACCGATTGAAAATGCAACGCTACCGAAACTTTCCAGACTGGGTGTGAAAATGTTTTGTTCCTCGCCAAACGCCTGTTGTCTCGCTACAAAAACCGATTAGAAAAAAATTACCCATTCCTACTCTTTCTGGAGAAAGTATATGATGGAACAACATCCATAACACCGATGCAAATAATAACCCAGGTGTACAACTTGTTGATGATGGCGGCGAGTCATGCAATTCCGGCCCTCAAGTCGAGAGCGTATCCTTCCTGGCAGGCCTCCCTGCCTAGCCCCGGTGCCAGTTGAATGTCGAACCAACAAATATAAAAACTGAAGCCGTTTTTCACAACAATGATGGCACGATGGCTGACGGTGGAAAAATTGCTTCCTTTTTCCTGTTGGCAAGTTGTGTATAATGCAAAAATCTATTACTCTCACCCTTGCAAGCTGTGTGGTGGGTGGATTTTGGTTGATGTTGCTGCTGATTGTACACTGGTTGTTAAAAATGAATGGCTATGGGCTGAAATTGGAACCGTCGTTGCAATGAGGAGTATGACGGGAAATTTAGACAGTTCGTTTTTGTTTTGTTTGCTGGAAAATTGGTGAAGCTCAAACGACCTAGTTGAGAATGACATCAATTTGAGCAACTCGTTCCTTGAATGTTTTTCTTCATAAAGCATAACTTCTAGGTCGATAATAGGATGTCAATAGACAGTTCATGGACGAATCTTTTAAATGAAACTTCATATCAGCACCTGATTAGTAGACACAATACACACTACGCTAAACTTCCTTAGTGAAACACATACTTTCCACTCTATGAGCATTTCATTGGTCGTGAATAAGTCATAATCTTTCCATTATGTTGAAAATATTTACCTTATGTAAGGACAAATCTAATGATGGTTATAGCTAACAGATCAGTGAAGTGTATTCACAGTAAACTCAAAGGAAGCCTAACGTGCGTTTTATAAATGGCATTTCAGGAGTCTATGTAAGTCAAACGCTGCCTTTGGAGCAGTGTTTAGTAATCAAAATTTTCTTCCTTTGGCATATTCGGAAAAGTAACTTACTAATGCACTCAAAAGAATTCAGATGTTTTACCAAGCTGTGTTCGTTAAAAAAATTTGCAATAGGTGAAGACTTTTCGATAGCATTTGTAAGATCAACGATCAGACAAATCTCTGTGTTTGTACCTCTGTTGAGATACAAAAACTGTATTTTAAAAGCCTAAGAACAAAACGCTGTATCTCTGTATGTTTAAGAGAGTGGGTGTCTTTGAAAAGCTTTGTTACGGATGGTTATTTCTGCAAATGTAGTCAAACTGATTAAAATCAGTTCCAGGGAACCAATGTTGATAAAATTTTGGACACATTCAGGGTACCCAATAACCCCGTGGCCAAGGAGTGACCTTAAGGAATTTGTCAAGATTTCCATTTTACAAAATTTAAAAAATTCAAGTAATATATTAGAGATAAGAAAAGCCACTTTAACTCATCGATCCCAAGATTGTGTTGTCAATTCTAGACGACTTAATCCCTGCTCTGACTCTAAAGTTACACTTCAAAATTTAAAAGCATTCAATTCCACTGTCATAAAATGGAACCAAAATAATATAAACTAATAAATTTAACAGAGAAAATACTATTTAAAAGGTTAATTGCTAGTAATTCACTTGGTATGGTTCTAGACTAATACTGAACCATGCTATTTTATTGATTGCATTTTATTAAAACGATTTCGACTTTTTTTTTAAAGCAATGCTGGAGAATATCGCTTTTATTTGCGTAAACTACTTTTTACGGAATTGGAATTTGAAGCGATACTGAAATATTTTGAACACTGATAACTCAATTATTCCTCGAATGATTCCCAAGGTGTTTACATTAAGCAATTGGAAATTCTCGCGACTATCAGAAAAAATCATGCAACTAAAAAATATCAAAAGTTAAATATAAAAACCTTTTGCATAATAAATTCACTAAATGCACAGTATTTTCCTAACACAGACGCTGAAATTCGATCCCTTGGTTGTAGTAGCTACCAGCTCCATTTCCCGTTACTCTTGGGGAGCTGACGACTGTGGCTGTGGCCAGAACTTTTTCGGAGCAGATGGTGACCAGAACGGTGACTGAGCAGCCAATGGATAAATATCCGATGACTCTCGCAGCTAGTGGTGAATTTGTAGTTGGCCTTTAAGGTACAACGCCATGAGGAGTAAAAAATCCAGCCGGTTATTAAATTGTTATTCAATATTGGTCTACATGCTTGAATACCAAATCATTACGTTGTTGTAGAACTTCCAAAAATGTCGCGAATATCAAGCTCCTACGCACCACCTATTCATCAATTTTAAAGCCGCATACGATACTATTGATCGTGATGAGCTATAGAGAATTATGGACAAGAACAGTTTTCCTTGGAAACTCTCTTGATTGATCAAGGCAACGATGATGTACAGTGCTGTGAGAAGATGTCGGGTGCGTTACCCCCCAATATTACGTTAGAAAATATTATGAAACGAGCGATCCTTTACATGCGAGACATGATTTTCAATAAATCCAGTCAATTTATTTACTTCGCTGATGACTGAGCAGTATACTAGGCTGAAACGTGAAGCAGAAAAAGTTGGATTAAGGGAGAGTACTTCGAAGACTAAGCATCTGCTGGCAGAAAGAACCAACGGAAATGGGTTTGATGTGGTAGATCGTATTATTGGTGCCGTCGGATAAGTGCAGCAGAAAAACTCGGAAACGCATAATAGCCAGAAGTCGTGCTTACTATGGACTACAAAAGATCCTAAGATCTGGTAAACATCACCCCCGTTATAAGTGTACCATGTAGAAGACGCTGATAAGACCGGTAGTTTTCTACGGGAACGAAACCTGGACAATTCTTGAGGAGGACCTGCAAGCACTTGGAGTTTTCAAACAACGTGTGCTTAAGGCTATCTCTGGAGGAAACGGTGTATGGAGGAGAAAAATGGATCACGAGCTGGCGCATATCTATGGCAATCCCAGCACCCAGAATGTCGCTCAAGCTGGAAGGTTACAATGGACAGGACACGTTTTAGGGATGCCAGACAAAAATCCAGCAAAAATGGTGTTTGCCTCAAATGGGTGTCGGTCAGTACAAGACGCAGGGGAACGCAGTGAGCTAGGTGGTTAGACCAAATAGAGTGAAACCTAAGTATAAGACGCTAAAAAAATGGGAGACAATCAGTCCTAAACCGCGTTTCTTGGCGAAAAATTGTGGCTTAAGGGCGTTTCTGAAGGTACATTGGATCAGCAAAAGTAAAGAAAGGGCAGCAGGGTAAATGCAACCTTCTTTTTAGGGAAATGCTCCTTAAACTTTGGAAAAATGCTCCTTAGATGCGTTTGCCCGGTATAATGCTATCGGAGATATTTATCTTCTGGTTGGCGCTTGCCGGTTGTTATGACGGGTCTTAAGTTTCTTCAAGATTGTATAGCGGAGCCTCGCTCCGCAATCTTCGAGGTAGTTTTGACGGGTTTAAATTTCATTTTGACGAGTCTTAATTTCATTTTGAAGAGTTTTAATTTCGTTTTGACGACTCTTAAATTCAGAAACTTAAAACCCGTCAAAACTATACAATCTTGAAGAAACTGAAGACCCGTCAAAACACCCGGCAAGCGCTAACCAGAAGGTTAATACCTCCGATTGCATTATGCCGGGCAAACGCATCTAAGGAGCATTTTTCCAAAGTTTAAGGAGCATTTCCTCAAAAAGAAGGGTGCATTTACCCTTTGCCATTGCAAACATGGTTGAAAATTTTAACATAATGCATGCAGAGTACCAAAACAATTTCAATTGTCGACAATTGAGATTAATAATCCAATATATTGCGATAACTTAAAACAAATTTTAGGTATTGATAACTAGTATGTATGGTACATTTTATGGTTATTGACATATCAAATCACATTAAAAACTACGCGGTTTTGCTGAAATCAATGGTGCTCGTTACACCTGGTCTGCTCATCATGCCCATAATATCCCTTCTTAATCATAAAATAATCGAACCATTGACCTAGCCCCCATTTAATCAACCAGCAGATTTATAAGACTTCAAATCAACATTCCGTCCATGACAGAACCTGTCGAATCAACACTCCATCTACTCAGCCAGCCGTGTGGCATATGAGCGTCAGACGAAACCGATTCCAACCAGCATTTGTTTTTTTCCAAGAAACCAAACAGCAACCGTCTGAGGTCCCATCGATACTTTATAAAGAGACTACGACGATGATAGAGCTGCACTACACGAGGTGTTGTGTAGCAATACACAGAAAAAAATAATGAATTTTAACAGGCGTGTAAAATTTCCCCTCGTTTAATTTCAAGCCAAAGAAAGCGTAATCAATGAAATTGTTTGCAATCTTGCATGTGCCATTCAATAATGTTTGCAATCTTTCATACAACAAACTAGATTCAAGCGTTATCTGGCTTAAATTTACACGAAATATCCCATTAATTTCTGCCAAATCTAGCGTTCCCTATATGTGCATTAGATGTCGCAGAAAATTACATGTTTTTTTCAAACTGTGTATGTATAATGTTTCCTCCATAGGATCTAAGGAGGATGCAGGACGTGCAAACAAGTTGTTGGTGGTGTTACTTATTTCGCGGATGAAGTACCCGAGAACACATGGAAGTAGACAGCATTGATACACTTATAAATAAACTTTTGCCTGCCTGCCTTCATGTAACTCGGTACAATACTCGTACTTCGTCTTGTGCGAGATGTCACTTGAGATGAGCTTCCTCTACCCGTCATCATCTTTCATCAGCGAGCGGAATCCAACACTCACCCACCGAAAAACCAACAAACAATATGAAGAGCAGCCAAGAGAAGTGCAACGTTCTGGGAATCGAACCCGCACATATTCTATCATCGCCATGTGCTCCGGGAGGTCTGAGGGTGCCCTCGAACGAGCGAGGTGTGTAGGTGCTTCTGCTGTAGTCGTCAGATCTCATCATAATATTTCTTGTAGTACAAACGAGAAAATGCGCTTGCCAAGCATCGGAAAATAAATGTTCAAACTTTTCTTCTTACCCATCATCCGCAACACGGTACGAAAAACTAACAGATCGTCTTACCGGTACGAGATCAACATTGAGATGCGGTTGCCCAGATAGGGTGGTATGCAGTAGGAATTTAGTCAAAGATGTGGTTATTTTGATTAAACAGCATTGAGAGAATAATCAGTTATCACCAGCGAATTTTGTTAAGTTTGGATAGAGTTATAAGACATTTTGATTATCACCCTGTAACGGAATGTAACGAAATGCATCACCTCATCCAACCTGGCAGCCAACTGTCGGTGGCGTGCAATGTGGGTGTGAACAGTCGTAAGAGATGTATGTGTAGTACGCACAGTACCGAGAAAGGGAGTTCATTTCAGCTCGTCCTCATCATCATCAACATCATTTACAGCATCCGAGCAGCAAACGTCAGCAGCGATGTGATGCAACGCGGTTCGTTTTCGCTCGGTGTGTCTCTTCAAACTCCTCTCAATCACTTTGAGAAGTTGTAGTAAGTGGGAAAAATAAACAAACAAGCACATCCCAGAAGGCAGATGCAGTAGGTAATACCATCATCGAAGAAGTACCTACATACATCTATGGGGGCAATACGCGAGGAACAAGCAATTGAAAACGATGAGTGTTCTCCTCTTTTCGACGACCACGAAATCGGACGGGGAAGCGCTGAGGAAGTTAGACAGGTATGTGGCACTTTCGGAGCTCGGAATTAGTATGTAGCAAAGCATGAGTTTTTTCGTCGTCGTTCATGTGAAATTTGAACGTTCTTCGTTTGGATCGGATGAGGAGGGGTATCGAAGGTGGAAGGAGAGCTTCACAGTAAAAAACAAGAACTTTACACAAACAATAATCGTCGTTAAATGATTTACGACTGAGAGGATGATTGTTGTTTTGAATTTCAGCTCGAGGTGTTAGGTTGTTTTTTTTTTCATGTTATTTCGGGAGCACACTATTTTTCTTTGCTCGTTGAGGGTCATGTTGACGCCGTGTCATTTGTGAATTATTATTTTTCTTGCACCGCAAGCAGACAATGTACCGTCAAAGGTGAGAGGGAGCGTATTATTATCTCTACCAGTTTGGAAGCTTAAGTAAATTGTGGATAATATGAAGCTGGTGCTTGACATCTTACACGATCTGTATAAATAAATTGAGATATAAAGACGCAGGCTTCGAGGCCGTTTGGTTGAAGGATTCTCCTGAAGTCCATATGTTTTAGGAGTAATAACTACGTAGTGAACTTTAAATAAACTGGTCTAATGAGTGGTCTTATCATATTTCCCATTGAGATGCGTCAAAGATGGGGACTTCAGAATACAGTGGACGAGCACAGTACAGTACAGGGGACATTAGCAGATGTAAACTTAAAGTGATCAAATTCAAATCGGCTATGCTCGAAAGCGAATGCTTCAAAATCATTCAAAATTGGCCATCGTGACCAAGAATTCTCTAAATGCTGAGTACAGAACGCTGTATCGCGTCAGCTATACCTTAGGCGGCAGTCCCACCAACGCGATGTAGGCACTTAAAATGGAAGTATGCTTTATACGGTGTATGGTTTCAGATCATCCATGGAGGTCCCAAGTGTTGTGAAGTGGTTTTAAATTGTTTTTTTTTTTTTCTCTCGTAGCTATGATAAAGCAGGTCCATCTACAATTGCAGCATAACCACAATCTGCAACATGCAGACATTAACAAATATAATTGTAATTGTCATATTATATTGTGGCATCCCTTCACAGTATTTTTTATGCTATTTTCAGCGTCGCATTTGTGCATTGTTGAAAGTTTTAGCCTACCTAACTCACGTTGTGTTTTTGAGAAGATGGGAGGGTTGTTTACGTTTTTTTTTTTTAGAAAGGATCATATACAACGGATCCGGAAAAAAAATTCTTCATCCAAACAATTGATTCAGAAAACTAACATTGTTTATGGTCTTACATTTTCTGTTTCACAGATATAAAGACATAAGGACAGACATAAGGAGTAACTTATGGGCCCAGTGGGGAACAGAAGTTGTCGGCAAATTCAAATTCCTGTATTTTTTTCTATATTTTTTATTTTAGTTTTATTAACTTTCCGTTTTTGGAAAAGTGATCATACTCATATGCTGTTTTGCTTGGCTTGCCGGGTGATCGACTTTATTTTATTATATCACGTTCGGATTTTCGCCATTTCAGAGCTTCAATCATCTAGCGCCACTGCGGAAGAAGCAAATGGCTGAATTTCGTTATTGTATGTACATTGTTTGGTGTTTCTTAACAACATCGTGTTATTTCGATCATATCACGACCTTCACATTTCAGTATACATTCATTGACTAATGATTGAGCTGTATAGAGGGATATAGCTGCATCTTATTATTAATTACATATCATTATTATTTTCACTACGAAAAAAAATACATAAATTTTATCTGCTTCAAGATTATAGGGAAGATGATTTCAAGTAGTGTAGATGTGTTACTGCTGAGTAGCATAAGGTAATTTTCTGTTAACCACCCTTGCTGTTGGTTTAACCTGGTCGTCAAATTGGATATTTCTACGTATTTCAACGTTAATCCATTGAAATCAACCACCCACAGTTGTGAGTGCCCCTAACGGCATCCTTACAGTTGGTTCAAATCGGTCCTTAAACTCGTTTTAACATACTTTTGTATTCCATTGAAATAAACCACCCACACTTGTGAGTGCCCCAACAGCATCCATACTGTTGGTTCAAATCGGTTCTCAAACTCGATGTTTTTAACATATTTTTGTATTCTGCTGAAATAAACATCCACACTTGTGAGTGGCCCCAACAGCATCCTTACTGTTGGTTTAAATCGTTGCCGAATTTTGAATAACTGTAATGTGCATCTCTGTACAGAGAATAAATCGGGAACATAGTTAAACATCTTTTTCGCTGCCGACGTCAGTTGAATTCAGCACACCGTTTACCAAAACGGACCCCTCTGCAGGCCCAACCATTTTATCCAAAATCCCAGTAATTTATCGTGGAAGTGCAGAGGTGTCAAAAGGTCCAGTAAGGCGAGTATCACGTCAACATATTCCTACCCATTCCCTACTTGACCTGCATGTGGGCGAGGCCGGCGCCGGTATAGTTTTTATACATTGAAGATGTATGTTAGTCCCAAGCATCATCTTTTGATTCTCTGTGTAATAACAGCTGATCTAGCAATAACGAAGTAGCAACCTTGGGTGGTCAATAATGCTCATGTCCATGCTTAAAAAGAGTAAGCAAACCTTAAAACAAAATTCCCAACCGCAAATCTTGTGAGGATCCGCTAGATTTTGCTTAAACCTTCCCCGGAAAGTTGAACAAGAAATATATAACTCGAACTCGCTAAAACAGAAACAACACGGAGAATGCTAAGCAATTTAAGATTTTGGAGCTTAATACCGGTTTTCATAACTGATTAAATTCATAACTGGTTGATCTTCCAGTAGTTACTTAAACACCTGTTGGGAAATTTTTGTGACTTGTCCGGAGGTGAGATTTAAACTCGTGATTTTGCCGTGAGAGATATGGATGTTAGCCACAACGGTAGGGTCACCCCCCAAGAACTGGATTGTTGCCTCGATGCGTAGAATATTATTTTATAAACAAGGTGCCAAAACAGCGGAAGAGTAATCTAATATTGAACATTGAACAAAACAATGGTTTTAAGCATTGAGTAATTGTGAAATTAAAAAATTACAGCAATGCGAAAATTATAATCAAGTGCCATAGAACCTTCGGAGCTTACGAAAGTGAAACTTTCCTAATAGGTCAGTTTTAGCCGAATATCACTCTTCAACCAGCGATTCATTCTTCATAATTTTAGAAACCCTTATACAATTACAGAAGCAATAATCTCCCACACATAACCTATCATAATTTATTCTAGATCGAAGAGAATTGAAGAGAAAGTATTGATAGTTCCGTTTAGCGTAACGGCAGGCTATGAAATTGAAAGATACAAGTTGAAAACGAGTGGAGGGCATTTAAACGGTAGTATACGATACTACTTTATAATCAAAACCAATTCGCCTCCTTCATTTGACATTTGAGTCACTCAATTTTGAGTTAACTGACATGTCGACAAATCAAATAAACCCTCTTATTCAATTCGATGTTTTAAATTTAAGTCAGCTTGTCAATCTCTATAAAATTTATTCAAATTTAAATGACTGCATTCAAATTTAAATGACTCAATTTAAGACAAAAGCCAGTCGAAAAAAATTGCACCACGCAGTAAATATATGATAAATTGTATCGCATATAGTAAATATACATAGTTTTTTTCAGCTTTCTAGAGCACAAGATGTTCGTAGTTCTTAAAATCATTCAAAATATTGAAACAGTTTACCTCATACAAAATAATTGATGTATGAAGTTTTTAAAATAAAGTAGAATTTAAGTTTCAATGACCAAGTAAAACTAAGCTTCATAGAGTAAATAACCAAAGACCAATCAAGACCTTAGATCATAAAAAGGAAATTGATGTTCATCAAATCAATCAATAACAATGTATTTAATGAATACTCGTGTCCGGTTACGAAGCAGTATTTAAAAATAATTGAAATAGGGAAAAAACAAACTAGAATTGGTTTGCTAAATGTCAAAATCACAGAACAAATGCATCATTTCTAGCGAACGTGTTTTTAGCAGCATCCAATGCTACCCGCAAATCGACGATGTCTGACACCTTAATGGGCGTACTTACTTTGGGAAAATAAATCACGATCCAGCCTGGCCTGATTGGTGCATCGATCCGAATGCCAAGAAACCCTGGAGGGTTCGAAAATTTATCGACATACTGTTGTAAAAATTCCGCAATACCTGGCACGTAGAACAATGTTAACCCTTTGCCAGTTTGAAAGGTTGTGCTGCTTGGCTTTGCTCGACTGCAAAAAGCATTTATTTGAAGAACTTATCACCATCACACTAGGGCACAATTTGAGCCCAATAATTGATCATAAATCATTTGGTTTTAACGAAGTCAATAAATAAAGGAAAGTTTTGCCGGCCTGTTCCTTCCATACTCGCAGCGTCTCAGCTTGCCATTTTCATTTCTGCTTCTACCCCTTGGGGGATCAAACAATAACAATAAAACTAGACAAGTCTTTGGCCATAACAAAAAGGCGCTAAAGCGTTCATTGTGTGCCCATGCCAGACGGTCATTAATCTCAAATCAGTAATAAATCGTTTACCATCAAAGAAACACACATCGGCTATCTGGGTCTCTGACTAACTTCCTAGAAAGGGAAAAAATGCTACAGAAAGAACATGCACGAGATTAGATTATGATTTTTCTCCATCTCGTCTTATCCGCTCTGGGATGAAAGCTTTCATACAGATGATGCCCCAAGGTGAATCGGTCCTTGAAGGACCCAACCATATCGCTTTACGTGTGATTCCCCCTTCTCCATGGCTCAGGTGATAAATTTCTTACGGTTTACCGAGACACGTTCCTTGAAGAGAATGCCAAGATTTTCACTAAACCCTTGTGGGATAGCTACAATCTTCTCTCGGAGGACGTTGTACTACACAAAGAAACAATTTCTCATAACCCGACCTCCAAAAAGTGCGGTTTCCCGGTGATCCCTCAAGCTCTATCCCTCCGTTGAAGCTTTTCAATTGACGAGCAAATCTTCTCAGTGTGATAAGATCTCACTATTCTGAAAAGGGGATCCCATTTCGCATCGCTTCGTTGGTGGTTCTTTCGAGAGTCTCTAACCGCCCAAGCGGACAGATGCGTGCACGTATGATTTATGACCGATGAAAGGAAAACAAATTTTCGAAAACATCTTCATCGCTTGTGTCAAGTAGGTAACCTAGGGCTTATCGCTGACTGGCAAAGGTTTGCCTCCAACATACCACCCGCGTTGGATCGAGAAATGGTGAGCTTATACATAAGAGGCTGAATTGGATAAGGACGTGGGTGGAGTCGGGAGTATGGAAAGGTAATGAATTGAGGCAATTAATTTTCCACAAGTGAGGTTGCGAGATGGTGAGTGGAGCTCAGCTGAGTGGAGTACGTCCGATGGCGCATTTGGGAGCCTCTAGAGGCTGATTAAATCTTTGTCTTCAATGGACGGATGGGATTCCCTTTGTGGGAGAATCAGTTCCGTTTAGGTGAGTTGGTCAAAATTGCGGTCAGTCGGCTGGAATCGACACAAGTTTCTGCGGAGATATTTATGTCGATCATTAATCTTGAATAGAGCTGCTGCGAATATGGCGGCAGTGCTAGTTAATAAAATTCTACTTTAATTAATAGAAGATATGAACAGTTTAGCATCATTCATTTTGTAGAATAATAAGCAAACTACTTGCAATTGCTTTGAGAATCGAAGAGGGTCTTAGAGTTAGTCATCAATCACGGACAATATTAAACTTTACCTTGGAGACCTTACTTCAAAATTCTTAGTCATATTTGAGGTATGGTCAATCACTGCCGGATTATTTCGGCATTGCAGGAATACGATATTAAAGTATTTCTTATTCAAAAAGCAAACGAGAATCAAAACAATCTTATTCCATTCCATGAAACAAAACCAGTGTTTTGCTCGATAAACTTAAGCTTTATGGATAAAGCTTAAGTTAAATAAAGTTGACGTAAACATTTATCAGTAAAGAAATTATATTAGATTACATTATTATTGAGCCATTCGGCGTCAGGTAGATCAGGCCAAAACTAGTTTTTGCAGGAAGTCACACCATACAAAATGGGGACCGATTTAAATCAACAACCAGCATGCTGTTTTGTTTCCCCATACAGAGCAGATGTTGTTTATTGGATAATTATGAAAAATTACTGAAAAGTACTGTGTAAAACATTTTTTTAAACATATTGGATACATTTTTTGATACTGGATTAGTTTGGTAGGTCAAAAAACTGAGTCTTAAAGCTTTGCAAATTAAAAATCGGTTCACTTCTTTTTTCCGGTTTAGTGCTCCTAGAGGTCGTTTTTTTTATTTAGTTTGTTTATTTGTGAGGTTCAGACATGTGTAACATTAAGAATGAAAATATTTTTATGTAAATGTTTTTATGTTTTATTTTTTTATTTCAGTAAGTGGGGTGCCATCATTATCCGGGCAATACCAACTGCGAGATCGATGTCATCATAACCGATTCACTTACGTTTATTGCTTTCATCTAAGGATAATTCTCTAGAACTAAATCCTGATAAGTATTTTGATTGGTCTTCACTCCTTCTGGAATTACAACCAGCGGATTCCAGCCACGGGTGGTTCCAGCCCACACCGATGCTGGTTTCTGTCGCCTGATGACCGTCAGCACGTTGACTTGGGTTTGTGATCTTTCTGGCAACCAAACTCTGTAGTTATTCTTATTCACGAACTGATGTACGGTGAAGAGTTTCTCGTTGGTAAACACGATGTTCTCCAGCCTTCTTTCCACGGCTCTCTTCAGCACGCTTTCGCTCTTTTTACACGTTCTTGTTTCTGCCTCACCAAAAGGTCTTGAACCTTCTGGATCTTGTAGAGCTTGGTCTAAAGTTCATTTTTCAGGATACGATTGAGTTCCTCCGTCAATTTAATGAAACTAGGTCGAGGATTTCTCTCAAGGCACCTCTGACGATCTTCACCATGTCAGGAGTCACCACAGTAGCTCAACGTAGTGACCATACCGTTTTTTGGTACTTCCGGTCTCCAGGTATCCTTTGACTATACGGTGTACAAAACTTCTGCACACACGTAAATCTGACAGCTCACGAACTATGTCCTTCTGCCGTTTTTCAGCTCGGAACAAGGCAACCACTGCGTTTCTGTGAGGAGATCCATATTTTTCGGATAATACTCAATTACAAAAGTAACACATACATCCACTGACAGTCAAAACACAATGTAAACAGAGCGACGAGGAGTCGTCCAAAATAGCTTCGTGTGCAACGTAATAATGGCTGTTGAAGTAATGTAGCAGTTCATTTGCCGGGCCCTGTAGATTCACAAGAATCTAGATTGGGTACTCAATTTGAGCATTTCTTCGAAGTTTTCAGTCACAAGCTTGTTACTGACTCCACTCTTGAAAAGTATTCTAGATGAGAGCTCCGAGAAGTGGTTCTGTAAGAGTTTTACTCCTGCCAGAACCTCCAGGCTCATATTGTGCGTTGAGTGCATACAGTCAAGGGCAGTACGTCAACTATGATATTGAATACGTTCCAATTTAATGAAATGACTGTTTGTTGCCGAAAGGAAGCAAAAAGAGCTATATTCGAGAGCTGAAAGAATAGTTGTTTTTTAGAGTTAAATTAGGTCCCGGTAAACACCCCATCATACCCTGGAAATTGTGAGGCTACACACGAAGTGTGATAGTGGTTTGATCTATTGATTATTAAAACAATTTTTTTAACAAACCTTTAAAGTGTAGTTAAAAAAAAAATGTTTAGTAAATCAATAGATCAAACCACTATCATACTTTGTGAGTAGCCCCTTATGCTTTGAAGCAATTAAAAATTTACAGTAAGAATGCTAAATAAGAATGTTCGTGCTTATCATGAATTCAAAAAATCAAATAAAGAAATAATTTCTCTAAACCATACCCGCATTAAACCGATTGAAAACCAACAGTAGGGATTCTGTTGGGGTCACTTAAAATGAGTGATAGTAGTTTACCTTATTGGGAAAAACCACCTGAAGCTGATTCAAACTAACAGTGAGGATGTTTTTAGGGCCAATCATTCTCTTTGCGGCAGTTTTATATTGTGTCAATTGAAGAAGATTTAGGCCTTTCTTCATTCTATATTTGAATTCTTTTTTTTCTGCAAACAAAACCCTCAAGAACTTAGGGTGTAGATATGAGGGTGCCAACTCTTCGACCCACTAAAAACCCACCCGTGCATCGAGCCTCGGCCCTCCCCGGAACCACCTTTCAGTATCACTTCAGGGAGGCGGCTATTGTGCATTGCGCACCCACTATGTCTAACTACATTGGTTTTTAGTAGTTAGCTCCTGCGACATGACGCTGATTCGATCGAGATGAATCTGGATCCAAACCGGGTTTGGGACGTCTCAGAGGGGGTCCGCCTTCCAGACCATTCACGATCTCCCTGTTCGACCACTTACGGTACTTGCCGAACCTCGCACCGTATAGTCCTTCCTCCGATCGAGAAAAGCCAGGGCCTGGACCGGCGTCGCGGCGTCTGGGGGCGTTCCCCCATGTCACGACCGCTTATGGCTGCCTGCCAGACCTCGTGCCGTATGGAGCTTCCTCCGTAGTTTGTTTAGCCATTAAGGGGAGCTTTACGTTTCCAGTATGCACCGCGGGGAGGCAAACTACTTCCACACCCCTTCTCAGCTGTCACTTCTTGTTTCAGCTAACATGGCTACAAAGGGTGCGGTAGAAAGAAAAATTCGAAAATTTATGGTATGTCTTTCAAATCCCATTTTCAACTACTTTAAGCGAAATTATAATCCTTTTCGAGTTTCAGTTATCTTTATTAGGTCCATTCAAATAAATTTACTTGATGTGTTTTACATTTTTATCAATGACATACTCAAGACGACGGCGGGAGCTAGAATACGTCTTTCGAATTTAGTCCTCGGACATCATCAGCCTTGTGCGCGTTATGGCAGACTTCAGAGTCTTCGCACTAGGGTGATATGTTTTGCAGGCTTGTGTTTCGCCCAAATCGAATAATCCAACGGTTTAAAATCCGGACTTCTTCAAACTTCATGTTTATCCTCAGCCATCGTTGGGTTCGACATGGCACTCTATCCTGTAAAACCTACTGTTGAAAACGGTTTGATCCTCAGAGAAGTTGGCCTTCACCCAAGGAAGCACTTGGTGCTTTAAAATACCGATGTACACTTTGGTATTGATTTAAGCACCAGCATCAATGGTGGAGTTTTCAAACAGCTGAAGGCAAACATCATGACACCAGCTGGATGTTAGGAACTTTAACTTCACTTTCTTCGGAAACCCCGCAAGTTTCTTCGGTGAAATGGACCAATTTCGGCAACTGTTGGACACTTCATCGATGCTGAACATCGATCGTCGAAGAACAGGACAATCATTTCGACATAGAGTTTTCATAAGGGCCAATGTCGCAAACGTAAACAATGGCTTCTTCCGCAAATTTATTAAAAATGCAAACTCGCTCAAGTAAACGACCACTTCTATTTGTATAGGAGAACTCCTCTTCTGTAAAATCATGGTGGTAATTCACTATGATTAAGTCAGCATTCTCGAGAAATTTGTGGAAGAAGCCATTGTTTACGTTTGCGACATTGGCCCCTATGAAAACGCCATGTCCTTCTTCAAGAAAGAAAGCATTCTCTTGGAACGACTCACTCGTAGTACCCGCTCAGGTGGCGTTTTACTCTAGCTCTGAAAGATGCGTGCAAGTCTTCTTTGCTTATTTTTCGCATCGATTGTTGAGAAATATTGGCTGCCTTGGCAAGATTCCTGGTGGAACGTTCCAGGTTGCCAGTAATCTTTCACGGACCGATTTGATCACGCTTGGTTCCCGGATTCCACAGGTTAGGACCATCCTGTAAAGACTTTTTGATGCGATAAACTGTGGCCTACTGACATCCTACCACCTTGGCAATCTCCTTCGTCGTTTTCTGAACGAGCTACAAATCGTTATCGCTTCTTTGGCATCCATTTTAACCGATTTTCAATGAAACAATTCCTATTTTACGAAGCAGCACTTGAAAGTAAACATTAAAATACACTATCAACATATATTAGTCAATAGTTACACAAATTAACCAAATAATAAGATTTAAACATTTTCGCCTTTTTTCTGCCGCATGCTGTTATTCATTTTGATTCCTTTTCGGCTTGTTTTGATTGTACTTGGATTAAAATCTGATAGCGAAATGTAGTGAAAGCTCTTCCCAAATTTTCTCGCAATCCATGCAACCAGATAAGTATCACAGGCCAAGCGGATCACACTACAGACATACACACACCATTAACGAGGACCATCGATTCCATCACCATCACCATAAATCAAGATCCGCCTGGAAACGAAGTGGCACCGTGAATGCCGGCTTGATGTTATTAGTGTTGTAATGTTTTACGTTTCCATGTTTTGATCTCATTATTTTGACCGTTTTATTAGCTCCCTGCATTGGAGCGGCCGCTCTTCAGCTGCACCAGCCACTCTCAAGAGCAATAATGAACCTCAGTTGGAGATGAATTTCCAGCGTTCAAAGCATTTCAGTTTCAGTCGTTAAAAGGGAGGTGCAATACTATAAATTTCAATTCAGCCCGATAGCAACAGCAGCATAAGCAGTTAGTTAGTCAAGTTTGGCCCTTATATTGGCCTGCTAGAGTGCGCTGCTGGAGCCGTAGAAGCATTCGTTGGTTTTAATGAGTCAGTGTAGGGATTCTCAGTCGGTCTGGAAGCGAACGAGAGGGTCAGATCGCGAGTGGGCATGACGGTGCAGTACGGAAGCTGGGCCGTCGTATGGAACGATGGGTTTCAACTTTTATTGACTGTGAAAGTTTTATTTATTTGGAATTTCAATATTTGAATTAGTTTTTTACGGGTGTGATGTGCAGGGGAGAACGTTGCACTTATTTCCGATGCTAATGCAATGTGGTCGTTTAGAGTTTGAGTCTTTCCTATTTTGTTTGAAAATAAAATTTTACGAGATTTGTTTAGTGGATCGGAACATTTGGTTTCTATTTGGTGAAGAATTCAAAGAATTTCTACGGTTGATACGCGAACGTGAGTAGAATTCAGCGATAATGAATGATGCGGTTTTTGAGATTAAAAATATTCATTAACATTTCCACTTTTGTCGTATTTTCGAGATAAAGCCGTCTTAATCCTCTTCATTTAAAAGATTATCAAAACTTGCACCAAACGAAAGCCAGTTAATCCCTTCGTCAGCCTGCAGCAAATCATCACGCAGTTCCCATTCACAACACTTTATCACTCACAAAAATCGAAGCCCCTTCACTATCTTATCTCCCGCTGAAATGACAACACAGACCCGCATTTTCGCTTTCGTTGTATAACCCTACTTTTGCTTTTCGATTCAGCAGAGCAGTGGCAAAAGTTCGATTAGACTTACAAAATATTTCCATTAACCTAAATTTTCATTAACACAACTGGCTGCATCCTCCGCGTGCCCGCTCGTTGGATATATTGTGCATGTCCAAAATCCAGTGGTGACGGCGAAAGTGCATTTTTCCGTCTACCCGCTCCGACTCGTTGGTGACGAATTCGAACCCAAAATGACACCAAACGCCCAGCAGCGTAGAGCAGGGCAAGGAAAAGTACGCCCCACCAGCGTGGAATCTGACTCGAGACATTTCCGCTGCCGTGTCCCAATCAAGAAGCCATAAATTAGATTAGTTAGTCGAGTTATTCGAGAAATTTTATAACATGCATGTTTCTCCTAATTAATTTGAAAAAGTCTGACCCGAAAACGTGCACACAAACACACACTCTTGGGCTGAAAATTACTGTAAACGAAACGGCCTACAGTGGAGCTGGTCGAAACCCGAGAAAACCGTTGCGGTTGTCGTATTGCCATGTGTCCGAACGAGAAGGCGTATTTTTTCGAGTCAATTTACACTTTACAACGGTGCTCCGGAGTTGATCCCTTGGACAACATTTTCGCTTGGCTGGGACTCTATGCAAGGAAACCATATTAGGAGGGTAGGGGGACGCTTCAAGCTCATGAGCATATCGTCGTCAACGTCCCACACATGATGTTGATCGCGTTGATGACTGTTCCGGAGTTTTTATGTGGCGTAGAACACATCTGCGGGGGCAGGGAATTATAGACACGGGATTTTTTTTTAGGTTTAATATGGGCATCTCAACATGTGCTGCGTGGTCATTTGTCCCAATCAAAAGTGTGAGATGATAAATGGCAGCATCGGGAACATGGGCGTAGATAAATGGGTATCACTGTGAAGCGCTCGGAAGATCCGACGACAGTTGTTTGGATTGTTTGTTGGGTAGTTGTAGTACTTTTGTTCACTTATGGGTTATCTTGTCACTATCTTTTTTTATTGCAATCTAATGTTTAACGATTTCATTCAAGCAGATTCTTTTGCTGTAGTAATTACAGTGAATTTCACTGGCTTCATTCATATTTGACTCGCTGGGGTATTGAAAAACCTGTAGTTTGTCTTACTCTTCTTAAGAAAGGCATTTCTGAAAACTATAGTACACTGGTTTTCAAAAATGAATTGCACGCTATCTATTTCGACTACAATTTTTTTTACAAATTCTTGAAATCTCATACCAACAAATGCAAGTTTGTTGGAATGAAATTATAATTATTTCAAAGCTTAAAAATCTGTATTGTCAACTGCAAAAGTATATTATATCAATTGGTGATAAAGGGTAACAGATTTTATGTAAACTGAGCCCCTTCATTCGGCCTATGTACCAAATATGTCATGAATTAAGTGAAAATGATATAATTATGGACATGGGAATCCATTCATTTTTAAGCAATTTAGCACTCTTCATCGACTAATAGTTATACTCTTTCATGAGATTCTTGATTTCCTTAAGTTTTTGGCCGCCATGAAATCAGTGATTAAGCAAAACCTTCACTATTTTCAAATGACCTAAAATTGAACCAACATACCCAAGATGTGTAAAAAATAGTCACAAATTATAAACTAACGGTTCGTACAGAAAAGTGAAGAATGATTTCACAAGAAAACCGACCCAGTTCAAGGGAAATATTATTTTTTCCAATGTTCCATATTATGGTCTATTATGTTCGTCACATAAAGGGTGTCCACAGTTAAATTGCATCACTTTCAATAAGCTGTAACATTTCGCCCTTTGGGTTAATTTCAACGAAATTTTGGGTGAAATGACCGAAGCGTGTATTGTTTTCACTCGGTGAGTTTCATTGTGAAATGTGTCGTAGTTTCGAAAATGGAGTCGAGGGAACAGCAAGTGCGCGAGAACATTTGGCACACGCACCACGACAACCCACTTCTTTCGCACCGAGCCATCGGAAAGATGTTGAAAATTCATAAAATGTCATAAAATGTTACGGAAAAAGTTTAACTGTCGATCGGAAGAAGGTGAATGGTAGAAAAAGTGTTCCGTACTGTGTGAAGGATCACAAGCGAGTGGTTGCTGCCTTTAAACGCAAACCCAACTGCTCCGTTAGGGATGTCGCGAAAAAGCTACAATTGACCAAAAGTTTCGGTGCAGAAAGCCAAGAAACGAGGCGAGCTCCGTTTATTCAAAGTTCAGAAAGCTCCAAACCTCAATGAAAAACAAAATAGGACAGCTAAACACACAAATGTTGACGAAACCACACTGCTGCATCATGGACGATGAAACACAAATAAAAGCGAACTTTAAACAAATTCCCGGCTGCCAGTATGTGACTGCAAAAGACAAGTTCAATGTTCCAGAGTCTCTCAGGAAACAACAAGTGTCAAAGTTTCCCAAGAAATTCATGATTTGGCTGGGTATTGGTTCGGAGCAAGCCTTTCGTGACAACTTCAACTGTAAATGGTCAAGTTTACATGAATCGATGCCTGAAAAAACGACTGCTTTCGTTTCTCAAAATACACAACGTTCCTACAATTTTTTGGCCGGACCTAGCCTCTTGTCACCACTCCAAGGATGTTCTGGAGTGGTACAAGACGAATGGTGGCAATTTCCTGCCAAAGGATATTAATCCCTCAAACTCTCCAGAGTTGCGGCCAATTGAAAAATATTGCTATAATGAAGCACAAACTTCGTAAACATCCTAAAATTGTCACTACAGAACCGGAAATGTTGAAGTCATGGTTGAAAGCGGAAAAAAATTTCGGTTCAAGCGTTGTACAAAATCTTATGCGTGGTATTAAGAAGAAAGCTCAGGCTTTTGGATTTGGTAAAGAAAAACAATGAAATAAAATACCTAAACCAAGATATACATTGTATTTTATTCCCTGAATATTTCATGACAATCGGTTGAGAGACTTGTTATTGTGGACGAGTTTAAAGTGATGCTATTTAACTGTGGAGACCCTTTACCATGTGTTATGTTAGTATTGATAGCAGTTTTACGACCACCCGGTAGTGGTTCGATTCGATGTTAGCGCCACGATAGATTCTGACGTTGATTATATCGGAGAAGTGCTTTGCAACAATTAATACGTGGTCGATTTGTGTAACATCTATAACTGATGATCTGAGACGCTGAGAGCTGAAGCTTCAAATAGGAGAATCAATGAGATTCCAACTACTTTCAATGTGAATTTTATTTTTTTGAATGAAAGAACACTTTTTAATGTTCTCTCTTAGAAAGTGAAAATACACCATCCACAAATAATTTTAATTGTGACAATTATAATTACAGAATGTATCACTATTCCATTAAAAAATAGTTATTATTGAATACTTTCATTAAATTCAATGGAAGCATGATTCCCTTGAATTTCAGAATGAACTATTGTGATAATGCAGTTTCCATAAAAACGCTAAAAATCAATTTTGTTCACACTCATAAATACCTCCATCTCCAGCAAGAGTCAAAGACAACGTAATGAATTTTTGAACTCCGTCGATGATTTTGGCATCTTTTTATTCGATAAATAGGCTCATAACCACATGTATGAGTTTAAAATATTTGAGTTTTCTGAGCATTTATTGTGAGTCGACGTTTAATTCCTGCTGGGAACAATGATTTCATAAAAAAAAAACAAAGGCCTATAACATAAAAAAAATACTCTTGAGGAAGGTCCATTAATTGTGTAACACAGTAAGGGGGAGGGGGTTGGGAAAACGTGACGATCCATGCAAAACATTTTGAAGGTCCATACAAAAAACGTGACATGGAGGAGGGGGGGGGTGTGGATCTTAAAAGTCACTTTTTTGCGTGACATAATTAATGGATATTAATTATAATAAATCTGTTATACAATTGAGAAAAAAAAAGCAAAACGTTGATTATTCGATTATTGAGTCTGCGGAAAATTGAGTCCGACCTGTTTTGATTTGAAAGGGAAATATTCATAATTCTCTGAATAATCGAGATATCACCAAAGTAAGTCATCTCTGCCTTATTCAGTGAATTTTCCCTTTTTACGAGTCATAATTTTAGTTCATCTGTGGTTATCGTAATTAAAATCTCTGATCCTTGTTCAGCCTTAAAAACAAGCCATGACCAATCTAACCTTCATTTCTTTTGTTTTCTCTCATTCTATTTCCAGGTAAGCGTGACGAAATTCAACAACCAGTCTCATTAGAAGATTCGCGAAATCAGGGAGCCACCAATTTTCGGTTGCTCGCCTGGGGTAAGTTTGGCCTTTCGCTGTATACCTGTTGTAAAGTCACGGGACATTCCACCAACTCCAACAAATGGGAGAGGACAAACAGAGGAGACCGCCAGCTGCCACGTACGCTCTAACTGCGGGCTGCCACTGTCATCTAAGAATTAAGATCATTATCTTTCTGCTTAAAGACGCAAACAAGATTTCGCTTTCTGGCCACCTTCCTGACTTGGGGCTAATACGGTGAAGGTTGAAAATTGTAATTTTTTTTGTCCTTTGCGCTCTTCCACAACTTACTGCATGCGATTGTACTTATTTAGATATTCAAAGCGCAATCTTTACGCACGGGAGTCAAACCAGAAGTCGTACTTTTTAATCCGCTTAGATCGACTTTAAATTCTGCTCCCCGCATTTTTCTTTTACCTATCTGCTTTGCGGGGGCCTTCGTTTTTGCTGCGTTCGCAAGCATCTGATTTGCTAGCTACCGCACTACATCATAGCTGCTACTGGGCTGGAGCTTAGACTCACACCAATCGAATCGTGCATTTAGGTGAGCTTCAGATTACACCGGATTGCCATGTCAGTGGAAGAGGATCTTCTATTGGTGGGATGATTACAAAGTTAATTCCTTGATAATTTTTTTTTACTTTCACTTGAAAAGGCTACAGCTTAGATGAGAAGATGCAAACCAACAATTTTGCAACTCCACAATATTTATCTTAAGCTCCATATCCAAATAGTGCTCCGAGGAATCATTAAAAATATTATCAGAAACGTTTAAATCGAATCTATCGATCGGAACCAAACTTTTAGGAAAGCAAATGAGTTACTAAACCCGAAGAAATGTCATCTGAATTTAAATGTAGATATCATTTCCACTGGTTGTATCTTTACTTTCTTCGGAAGAAGCCAGTACCAAGTGCCAACAACCACAACAACATCAAAGCACTAAATACACGTCCAAACAAGTTGGAAGAAATAATTGGAATCACCGAAGTGTTCCGGTAAGTGTCGCACAAACTTGTCGCCACTGTCAAACGTTTGAAAAACCGCAAAACCAACCATCCAAGACGTGAAAGAAAGAACCGTACTCACCTTGCGGGTAGCGCTAAAAAGTCAAACCGCCGACGGCCAGCGCAACGGCGTACGGCGCACAGAGGCGACGGCAGTGATTATATTTGGGGTGCTTACTTTTTATTATGTTTTCAATTTGTCCATTCGGTTGTTAAATGGTGCGCAGAGACAGCGGAGAAGTGCTGCGGTTTCCCAAGAACTTTGCCGCTTTGTCGAAAGTGACACGGTCGTTAAATTGAATTATCAGGAGCCCGAGAGCGCGCGGGCGAGTCAATTCAAAGCAGCCTACGCTCCATCGCGATTGCGAATCGACGGACGGGCGGACCGATGCCCGGTGTCGTTGGGAGCGCGGTCCGTGATTGATGGTTGATTGAGATGGGAATGGTCGATTTTTGACTTTCTAATGACGAAGGTAAATTCGGGAAAGTTAAATTTCGCTTGAAGGCATGGGATTTTTTCGGACGCAAATGTATAGTAATTTGTGGAATTGAGGTCGGTGCTTTAGAAGAAACAAAGAGAGAGAGAGAGAGAGAGAGAGAGAGAGAGAGAGAGAAATAAAGAGACAAACGATGACAAAACACAATTTGCAATTGTACGAAAGCGTAGCACATTCAAATGAGAGTGGGATGTTCGCCCGGCCTCCTGTCGGGGACCGCATTTATTAGCGTTGTTCCATTGACGTCGAGGTAGGCACATATCAGCATGGTTATATTGCAGTTTAATTGCAGTTAAAGCAAATGAGGAAATTAAGATAATAAAGTTAAAGTGATACAACCTCCAATGAACTGGATCCTACGTTTGACGACGACGGCAACGACAGACAGAACGGGTAAATACTTCGTTCTTAAAGATTAATATGGCAAGTTTAGTGAATGTACAGAAGATATTTGTCATATTCAAATTGAGAGCAAGTAAGTTTATTTGTCGATTACGTCGTTCATTATGTATTCTCTTTCCTTTCCTTTCAAAATGATCTTTTCATTCGAAGCATTATACTATATTCGATACTCATGTTGGTATGATTGCAATGTTATGATTTATAAAAACATGAAAAATTGATCAAGGTTGCAGAGCAATAAACGATCATGCATCATATTTCTCGTATTTAATTGCATTGAATAAGACTTGTTCGTGACAAATGTATCTCCTGAAATATCTTATCAACGAGTGAAAATTAGATTGGTGAATATATGTACATCTGTTCTTTCAGAAAATACTTATTTTGTTTGTATTACAGGTGCTTAGACGAAATTGGCGTCGAAGGAAGACAAAGTTCAAAAAGTAATTTTATCCGGTCACAATGAAAATCCAGATCTCTCGATAAGAAAACTTATCGAAGAGTTTGTTATTTAAATATTTCTATACTCGTTTGACAACAGCTAGGAAGACGGGAGGTGGAACAAAACCGGATTTAATGAACCTCCAGAAAGATATGAAGGTGAAACAAATATTCAGAACCATGCCAGATCTTTCGGTACGTACTTTTGTTCGTAAATTGAAAAAGTTGCCAATTGTCAACTGTAGAACAAACTTAGAAACTCCTGGATAAAAATGTCTTATACGGTTGCAGAAACGGCTTCACTGCCCTTCATGACTGAGGAAACTAAAAAGCTCGTTATTTTTGTGTGCAGTTCAAGATTAAGTAATTTTAATGATCAACGTTGCATAAAAAATTGACTAAAAACAAGTCTGTTGGAAAACTAAAACTATTTTCTCAATCCATTCTTAATATGTCCATATGTCTTTTGCATCAAATAAGTGATGTGGGCATTCCAAGTGCACTTGGAATCAAACCAGATCCCAAGGTATTTGAAAGACGCGATTGGGTAATGTTTCTGTGAGCAGCAATTGGGCAAGATGCCGCGTTCGAGTAAACAATACCAGTTAATTTTTCTGCGGTGAGAATTCAATCCCTAGATTCCTAGCTTATGAATATAGGTTATCTAGAGATTTTGGCAATTATTCTTGCAAATTGACGGGATGTGAACTTTTAAGGAAATCACACTGTCGTCAGCAATTTTTCTTAGCGTGCATTGTTCTGCCAAACAATAGTCAATATCTTTGACGTGAAAGTTATAAAAAAGGGGGTTGAAGCATGACCCTTGGGGTAGGCCCATGTAACTAATTTTTGAAGTTGTCAGTAGTCTAAGTGAGAAAATCATTTTGTTTTTTGACAACAAATTATACAAAAATTATTGAGAATCCGGGAAGTCCACATCTCTGTAAATTATCTGACAGGATTTCAATTGAAGCTGAATCAAAAGCCCCCTTAATTACCAGGAATACTGCAGCGAGTTGCTCCTTGTGCGCAAAAGCCAGTTGAATATCTGTAGAAAGCAGCGCTATACAATCATTTGTTCGTTTGCTCTTATGGAACCCAAACTCTGTATTTGATAGCAAGTTATTCCATTCGATCCAGTGATCGAGCCTTCGAAGGGTTATTTGCTCCAACAATTTCCTAATGCATGAAAGGATAGCAATCGGACGTTTTGAGTTATGATCAGACGCTAGTTTACCAGGCTTTTGAATAGCTATTACTTTGACCTGTGTCCACTCAGGCGGTACAATGTTGTTTCGAAGTAAGGAATTCAATCCTGCAAGCGTCTTTTTGCGATATCTGGGAGATTATCAGAAGATTGAGTTTTATCATATCGCATCCAGTTGAGGAGTTGTTTGATGAAATAAGATCCAATGGGAAATCCAACATTATGATTATTCTGTCTAAAGATCCGCCGCTTGAAGAAAACTATGTTTTGCTGGAACAGAATCTGGATAGACTTTTTTCGGGCAAACGTACTTTTGCATATAAAAAGTAATAAACGATCCATAAAAAATTGAAAATCGTGCCACGAAAAACGCATTTTTTACCCATAAGACTCTGGTGAATATCCATAAAAAAATTGAAATGATCCATAAAATACAGCAATGTGATCCATACTTTATAACAAATTTAGCAATAAAATATCAAAAATGTACCGTTTAATATCTAGGGCATGGTCGTTAAAAGTGTACGGATTACCCATAAACATATTGCAAATTATCTATAAAAGGTTCAATAACTTTCCTTAAACTTGTAAAAGTGATCCATAGAATGTAACCTTTGTGCAATAAAATATATTCGCATGTTCCATAAATTATTTGAAATTTTCCATAAATAAATTGCCAATGATCCATAGAATGATGAATAATGAACCATAAGCTTATAATAATGATACATAGTAAATCAGTTTTGTTCGCTAAACCATATGGTATGATCCATAAATTATGCCTGCATTTTTCCAGGTTGGGGCACTTTTTTTTTAATTTTGATCCTTAAAGATTGTAAAATTGATCTCCAACTGCGTTACTATTCAAACTTAGTTACATGTCAGTTCTTTCAGGTATCCGGATATAGTATTACTGCTAAAGAAGGATTGCGGAGTTTTTGCGTAGCCGTGTTGAGGATTGAAGAACTAAACGGTCGATGTTTCCGACATCCGAAGTGTTAACATAGCGTTGATTAGATTCCAGGCAAACGGCTGATTCATGCATTTGCCCGGTATAATGCAAACAGAGGATGTTTTTTTTAGTTTGGTCCGACGAGCGACAGCGAGTTGGACAGCAAGCGTGCGCCCGGCATAATTTAAATAAAATTTTCTAAAACAACAGTTTAATCAAGTCATAAATTTGACCTGAAGTTCTTTATGTGCAGGAGAGCTCTTTACCAAATTTCTTAAAAAGCATGTGTCGCAGTTGCGGGGAGATCAAATAATGTTAAGTTCACAAAGTTGGTTTGTTATGAATCATGTTATGAAGACTATGATTTGTTATACAAACTATTAGGGGTCCCTAGCAATTTATTTATGGAACATTTACAATAATTATTAGATGATACGCACATATGTTACATTCTGTGGATCAATTTTGCAAGTTTAAGGAAAAATATTGAACCTTTTAAGTACCATTTGCAATGTGTTAATGGGAAATCCGAAAAAAAATTATATATTCTTCCCTTGATATAAAACGGTTAATTTTTGATATTTTATTGCTAAATTTTGTTAAAAGTATGGATCAAATTGATGAATTTTACGGATCATTTCTATTTTATTTTTTTGTGGGTTTTCACCAGAGTCTTCTGGGTCAAGAATGCGTTTTTTATAGAACGATTTTCAATTTTTCATGGATCATTTCTTCAGTTTTAAAGGTGCAAACATAGGGCTGCCATAGTTCTTTACTTGCACGAGTGCTCTTTACCAAATTTATTGGGAAACAAATGTCACAGTTGCGGTCGTAAAAGAACGTGAGATCGCAAAAGTAAGTCATCGTTCTGAAAATTAAAAATCTTCTCCAAAGTGATCCTTCTTTTACAGCAATATTTAAGCCTCATACATAAAGAAACGGACATTTTAATAAATTTGAGTATTAGCACATCGATTTTCCCGTTGTTAAATTTAAAAAAAAATTAAACCCAAAATTGGAATAATTCCGGCATAATTAATGGATCATTTATATTATTATAAATGCACAATATTGATTTGCTATGGACCATATTTAGAAGTTTATGGTTAATTTTCAAACCTATTATGGATCATTGACGATTTATTTATGGAATATTTTCAATAATTTTTTGATCATGTACATATATTTTAGTTCACAAACGTTAAATTCTAAGGATCAATTTCACAAGTTTAAGGAAAGTTATTGAACCTTTTATGAATAATTTGCAATATGTTTATGGGTAATCGGTACAATTTTATGGATCATAGCCTAGATATATAACGGTACATTTTTGACATTTTATTGCTAAAACTTACATAAAGTATGGATCACATTGCTGTATTTTATGGATCATTTTAATTTTGTTATGGATTTTCATCAGAGCTTTATGGGTCAGAAATACGTTTTTTATGGAATGAATTTCAATTTTTCATGGATCATTCCTTCAGTTTAAAGGTGCAAACTTAGGGCTGCCCTTTTTTCGTGAAATCGAATATCTAACGGTTGAAGTATTCACCACTCTCATTAGAAAATGCGCGGTTAAGCATTTTGCGAGCCACCCTCCCAAGATGGTTATTGAAGTTTCTCATGAGAGTCCCTCGGCAAAATTTGGCTAATAACCGCGTATTTTGTTCGTTTGTTGTCTTAGCTGTGTTTCAAGCTTTGAATATTCCTCGAAGTAAGTGCAAGTCATGTGCCTACGATAAACTATAAAAGCACCAGATTTTTTGTAAATACAATTTTGTACATTCGAATCGAACTCGAGATGATTCTGAAAGTTGAGGGCCACACTTAATTGAAATGATTATTGGTAAGTGATAGCTACCATGGGGATCATTGATGACTCTCCACAGACAGTCCAATGAAAGCGAACTTGAACAGAAATATAGCTCGAATCTGCCTTCTTGAGCAGGAGGTTTAGGTATGCGTTTCGCTTTACAAGTGTTCAAAATTGACAAATTGAAATCGTCATATAAAATAGCCGCCCTATTGTCATCGTATAGTTCCCCCCACCCAGAACCATGGGAATTTATGTCACTCATAATCAATACTGGGGACGGTAAAATAGAAACTAAATTCCAAGAGTTGACAACGGCTGATGGAAGTTCTGGGAGGTACGTAAACTGTAAACCCGTGCAAAGGTCATTATTCGTCGCAGTTACTTGACAAACGACGATTTCGAAAGCGGAAAGAGCTGAGAGAGAAATTGTCTAGAAAGGGTAGCATTTTTTGATCCCTAAAAGCAATCCTCCATAAGAATCGCATCTGTCCAGGCGTAAATATAATGTTAAAATCGTGCAAGTTGATTTTATTTTCTGAATTAATCCATGTTTCACAAAGAGCAAATACATCACAACCGGAATTGTGAACTAAAAACCTTAACGAGTCTAGTTTAGGCAAGACTATGGCAGTTCCACTGTAGTACAGTTATCATATCTCCGCCCTGATTCGATGAATTGATAAGATCAATGCTAGGAAAGGCCATAAAACAGTCAATTGCTTAAGGTAAGATTGCAATTTCGGAACCAAGGCAAAAAGTAAGCTTCTAAGACGGCCTTGTATATTGAAGATGTCTAGAAGGAATGCCATAATGTCCGA
>JAHHFK020000049.1:0-22707 GCA_024533555.2 Aedes koreicus | reverse complement strand
ACAATTGCGACACAGCTGATGGCGTCGTACTTCTTTCTCCTTCTCCTCCACGCTGAGGTTCGAAAAGTATGAGCACATGTATAAAGGATGATGATCGCTGCACAAAAAACACTTTCGTGGGTTAAATTGTGTCGCACCGTGACTGAAAACTGCACGGCTGGCTGGCTTCTTCGGCGTGTTGGTGACTGGAATTTCTGCAGTCTTGCTCTGGATGGTTTGGAGTACATTGACGCGTCGATGGATGAATGTGGTAAGGGCGTGAAACGAGACTGTTCTGGGTGGACGCATATTCCTCCCAGTTTTTCTGTGTTGTGGGGTCCAAACGAGTGCTAAGCATCCGGACGAGCAAAAGATCCCATTTTATTTTCGGCGAGGAGAAAGCCCTTCACTTGGTAGTATGCAGTTTCGAATTCGCTTCGCAGCTTGAAATGCTCTTCTATGCCCGCTTCGTCCAGCGATTCCAACTCCGATTGAGTTTTGTTGTAATCCGCCCAGATCGTCGTGAGGTTATCCAGTCGCACTGGAATTTGGTGGACGTCATTGTCCGGGTTGTAGTTCTCCGTGAAGGTTTTGATCAAGGCGAAAGATGTCTGGAGGCTGCGCTGACGCAGCTTGAGTGTCTTGAGTCGGCGTTCCATAGATGTTGATCTTGAAATCACTGCCTTTTATAACTGAAATTAGCAGCAACCACGTTGAACCTAAGCTCGCAGGCGGGATGGATGAAGATGGCTGCCAAGTCGTTGGCCGATGAATGTAGTTTGCTTCCGGACACAGAAGATGGCGAGAGGATCCACAAAATAAATCACGTTTCTGGATAAACGGAGTGTCAACGTCTATCCGGTTCGAAGGACCAGATGATAAGCACAGCGAGAGCGGCTGAATAAATTTGGATAGATTTATTTCGATTCCTCTATATTTTAAACTAACTTCACTTACCTATGCTTCGTTTACTTCACTTCACGTAAACAATAATACAAAGAGAAATTCCTTTCTTTGTCGAGGCCTTTTATAGTTGCTCCATCGTAAAATATGTTGTCCCGGAATGTGTAGGAGGCAACTGTCTGTCAAATCGATGGCTGCGATGTTTCACTGTTGTTGACCTAATTCTGGTTAAATGCAGCGACTTATAGATGGCGGTAAATATTTCTTCGTATGCGAACACTAGGGTTAGTGTCCCTTGACTCAGCCTATTTTGCAGCGATCGATTACATTTTTAATTATAACTCATAAAGTATTTGAGCTGAAACCAACATTCAACTAGTAATACACTTGCCTTGCCATGTTTTATAAGACGTTTGCTAGTATGTATCATGAAAAGTTACACAACTCATTTTATAAAGTTCGAAAATTGCGAGGGATATGGATGTAATGTCGGTTTATAAGCACCAAACTGGGTCTTTTCATGGATACAATTTCGTCCCATTGGATATAGTTATTATCAAATGCAGTCCTCATACGGTTTTTTTTTATTCTGATTTCCTGCTTTAAGACGTTGCCAGCTGTATTCACTGTACTCAATAAAAAATTTCACAAAATGAATCATGATAAATCTTCTTTGAAAAACCTAAATGATTTTCACATGTTATCTATAGGCATTTCGATCATTAAAACATGATAATTCACTCTAAACAGTTTTAGTTTGTAAGTTTGTGTTTCAACAAGCCATTTGAAAAATATACAACCGCAAACTCATATATTTCCATTTAAATTTTACCAATATCAACATTTTTACTGCGTTATCAATACAACAGGCCATAGTTGGGCACATAGAGAAAAATATGTCCCTAGCATTGGGTCCACTATTATCTTGAAAAATCTTTGTTATTTTATTTATGCGAACAATTAGTTAATAACGTGTGACTATAATGGGTACCTCTAGGCAGCATTACTTGGTTAATCTGTTCAACTTAGCCAAATTTAGAACATTAGAAGACCGTGAAGATAATCTGTTCAGCATAACCAGTGAAATCATGGTGTCTAAAAAGTTACGAAAATTGAAAATAACGTGGATGTGGACAACTATACACTGATTGATAAAGGCTCAATTGCTTCGGAATTAATAGTTCATCCTGATATCAACATAATTCAGTTAATTATCGCTGAATTGATGACATATTTGGTACATAGGCCGAATGAAGGGCAAAATTCTCATTTTTTTATTGAACACCTGTTAGACAGCTCAATAACTTCTCCAAATTTGTTTGAGCAAGCGGTTATTCGACACTGATGTTTGTTGGGTTAGCATAGGGCAATTAGTGGTCAAGAAATGTTGGATGTTCCTGAAACAGTAATTTTTGCCAGACTTAAAGCGAAATTGAACAATATGTTCTAACGATAATCATAATCATAAAAATTCAATTCTTAAGTTTTTGCGTACCCATACAGATTTCATCAAAATAAAAAACTGGTCTACTCTGATTTAATTTAAAAAAATAAGCTTTTTCGTAAAATTAATCAGAAAAAAAGCCTGAATACGTGTGATACTCGAAATTGGGAAACAATCATCATCGCGTTTTCGAACACCTCAAATATCAGCGCTAATGGACTCAAAAATATTCATTACTGACGTATTCCTCCAATCAATTTGTATACTTAAGTAACGTACAAGAGTTATTTAATTCCTTTATGCAGAAATTCAAGCAAAAACATGCGTTTGGCTGACGTTTGAATCGAAACTGCTTAGACCATCCGTATCGGGCGCAAGTATCTGGGCGACTAAAATACTAGCGCATCGAGCTGCCATTTTAGTTTGGTCACTCAATCTCACACCGGTCGCTGCTATATTTTTTTATCGTGTTCTGTATCGGTCGCTGCTAAACTAGTGTTACCTAATCAGTTTGACAGATTCGGTGATAATCATAAACATAGTCAATTGCGATGGCTCTTTCTTCGTGATTTCTCTTGGAGAGACGTTCGGTTGGCATGAAAAGAACCATTGGTTACAGTGGTCTTTCTGGGAACCACTGGGGTTTGGTACAAAAATATAAATGTTCTTTCCTATAAGTTTCGCCAAGTCACCCAAGAGGTTTCCGGATGGGCCATTGTGGTAAATTATTCTTTTCATGCCTACCGAAGGACTCTCCAGGTGAAATTAAAAGAAAGAGCTGTCGCGGTTTGGTGCAAAAACACACGTGGTTTGGTGCAAAAACAAAAATTTCCCCTCCTACAGGTTCCCCCGGGGCACGTCAGAGGTTTCGAGAGAGGCCAAATGGTGCTTTTCAGGCCTACCGAAAGTCTCATGAAGAAAAAAACATGAAGAAAAAACCGTCGCACCACGTGGTTTGGCGCAAAACATCTCCTACAGGTTCCCGTTACAGGACACCCCAGAGGTTGCCAGAGCGGCCATTGTGGCTAATGGTTCACTTTCATGCCAACCAAAAATCTATCCAGGAGAAATCATAAAAAAGCCATCGCACGACCCTATTGAGAAAATTCTTCTTATTAAACCAAATTGACTTCAAGTTGATAAAGCAATAATTTTCTTTGAATCAAATTCAAAATTTGCCACTAATCCTGATTGCGTAAACAAAAATAAATAACAAACCAATCTCAGATTTTTGACAATTGGAGGTCGAATAGCAACCCTCTCTCGCGCCACTATTGCGTTGCTAATTTTGAGCGCCAGATCCTTTTGTCTTTTTCGTACCACTATGTAAACCAAGAACCTGACGGACATAGATTTTCCTGCAGCCAATATCTCCAACATCCAAACGTCAAAAGATTCATTGTTTGTAAACAATACTGGCGTTCGTACCCGTAGTAAGAAACGTTAGGCGGGCCTTATTCAAATGAGGCCCGTGATATGTTGGATACTGTCAAACGCTAGTAGTAGGATAGGGTTGCCAAGCTCCTGATATAAACATTGCAGCGAAAATAATACCTTGTACCTTATGAACATTGGAAGCAGACATCACACTGACGTTTCTCTTTGTCAATCTTGACAATTCAAGATGTGTTAAAAAATTACGGTACAGGAAATGAAAGAGACCGAGGGTTGATCACAAATTACGTTTGCGATTTCTGAAAAGCACACGAGTATGTAATCGTTTATCGTTGGTGTAACGGCGTGCAACCGAGAAGGTTTTACTTCAAATGTGGACCATTCCATATCCGTCAAGAAGACGACCAATTCAATTTTGAGAGAGTTTTTTTTTTTATTGCAATTTATCTATCATTTACTTTCCAAGTTCTTAACAAATGGCAACCAGCGGAGGCTGAAACAATTTTAGTTTCCTCTTTGTTACATACCTTAAGTATTGAGTACAATTTACAAATGGCTACCGTCACGAAAAATTGAAGCACCGGACGCTAATAACTCGATCGTTTCTTGATTTATTTATGAGATTTTTGCTATTATCAACTAGAGGTTTTTACTACTGCCATTTTAGTGACTCAAGTATTTAAAATTTTACAAATGGAAGGTTAACATGTTGTGTACAAATTCATCCGTCGGAATGTTGCGTTCCGGCAAGTATCAATTAATTCCCTATTACGGACAACATTTTGGTTTTCAAACACGATATTGCGAATTAACATTCTCTGTACATTTCACTTAGTACTATTATAAAAAAATGTTCTGTTGTGTTGGTGATTCACTTTGGATAGAGTTTTACCTCTAGGAAGAAATAAGTTTTGAGAAACGGTGTGAAAATGACAATTAGTGCAATGTTTAATCGCTTTCATGCCAGAAAATCTTTCGAAACGAGCATGTTCCGATGCCGAGCGAACTCGTTGTTATCGGGCAAAACTGAAGGCAGCCAGGGAAAGGCATTGCTAACTACTGGTTCCAAAAACCCCCCCCCCCAGAAAAAAAAAAAAACAAATGATTAACCAACTTGACAAAATGCAAATACTCACAGAAAAAAAATAATGAATTTTTACAAGCGCGTAAAATTTCCCCTCGTTTAATTCCGAGCCAAACGAGGCGTAAACAACGAAATCGTTTGCAATATTTCATGCGCCATACAACAATGTTTGCAATCTTTCGTACAACAGGCTAGATTCAGGCGTTATCTGGCTTAACTTTACATGAAATATCCCATTATTTTCTGCCAAATCTAGCATTCCCTTCATGTGCATTAGATAACGCAGAAAATTCAATGTTTCTTTTTATCTGTGACGCAGTATTTAACCTTTTCCCCCCTCCCCCCCCAATGTTTTTTTACTTTTTCACAACAACCTTTTAAAAAAAAAATATTTTATGAGAAAATTATTAAATTTTCTAAACATACACAAACAGAAAAAAAAAAACATTGAATTTTCTGCGTTATCTAATGCATCTTCCCATATTCATTCAAAATTAGATATCAAAAACAAAAAAAAGAATATTTTTAACATCAAGAGAATGCTAGAATTGGCAGAAAATAATGGGATATTTCATGTTAATTTTAGCCAGATAACGCCTGAATCTAGTCAGTTGTATGAAAGATTGCAAACATTGTTGTATGAAAGATTGCAAACAATTTCATTATTTACGCCTCCTTTGGCTTGAAATTAAACTTATGCTGATCCAACGACCCACATAAGAATAGCGCCTGTGTTGCAGTGTTCCACTACGAAACCAATGGAACTAATCTAACATGTTGAACATAATAATGCATCAATCGGTTGAGCTTAGTCTACGTCAACCGGTCGTGTGTTATACACAACACCACTAATTTATTTCATAGCGCTGGTAATTTAATGTTTTTTTATTCAAATCTTTTCTATCCAAGTCCATGATGACGTCTACCAGATCTCAACCTGTGGGAAAACCATACATGTCTTCCCCTTTTAAATGCAAATAAAAACACGTGGAACTCGACCGACTTTTCATTTCAAAAACACGGCTCCGTTTCCCCTAAATCTCCTCTTCGAATGGAAGAATGAAAATAAAGAAGGAGCACAGATATATGCAAGTACATGTTCGTGTACATCTTCTGAATGCTAGTCCTTTTTTCAGTAGGATTGTGAACGCTGAAAAAAATACTCCCACCCATCCCCCTCATCTACCAGCGAAGGAACTCCCGGCTCGGAATATAAACGAGAGCAAGAGCAAGAATATGAAAACGAGAACAACTGTGTCGATGGGTTTTTATTAGGATGAGAAGATTATGAGATTTCTCGCTTCTGCCGGCTGCTGCTGGTGAAGTCGAAGTACAAGGACTCTCGACAACGACGATGGCGCACAGTGGGCCGACATGACAGAGCATCGATTTTTTTTCGCGCGAATTGGAAAATTTGCATAGTTCTACCGCATCATAATCAAAACAATAGAACGCTCATGATGTGATTGCTGTCTTCTTATTCTAGGCCTACTCAGAAAGTCCCGAAGTTAGCCTCTTTCTATGGACGAATCCAGGTTGAAAAAAGAAAAAGACACCGAGTGGTGATAAATCTGACAGTTCTCATGTAAAAGTATAGGACGGAACTTTTGAAAATGCTTCTAGAAAATTCAAAAGAAATTCTAAGTAAAAGCGGTTTATTGTATGATGTAAGAAAAATCCAAAACTACTCAATAGAGACATTTTCAGCAAAATTAAAATAAAATTTAAATAATGCCCCTATTGTGAAGTTTTGGATTTTTCTTACATCATACAACAAACCACTTTTAATTAAAATCTCATTTGAATTTTTTAGAAGCATTTGGAAATTTTCGTCCTATACTTTAACATGGGAGCTGTCAGATTTATCAGCACTCGGTGTCTTCTTCTTTTCTTCAAGTTGGATTCCTCTATCGACTGTGTTTCTGTCACTAGACACGCTATTTTCAAAGAACGTAAATTTTAGTAGTATCCACTCAAATCGGTTCAATGTTCGGCTACTCAAAAACAAGTTAACATAGCTGGTAGTGACAAGATGACAGCCAGTCAGCTTCCGAATGGACTAATTGGTTGTTTGTCAACTTGTTACTACTCACTACTCACTTTTGACCGACAAAGATCCTATTCGAATTGAGGTTGTTCAGACATAGCGTTCAGATAAGATCAGCGACCTTGCCATCCGTCATACGATTTCGGGAATTTTGACCACTTCTTCCTTACGGGTCTCACTATGTGGCATGGTGGCAGCTACGATGGGGAAGGAAAGCAGGTTGAGATTCATGCACCGCTGCTGTGTGGCTAGCAAATCTGGAACACGTGTTTAATTGGTATCATATGCACTTAGGATATTCATGCTTCCCAGTCGGTTTACTCGGTCCACACACAGTCGACTCGAGTTTGCTTCATTACACGAATAATCAATCTAATTCGTTTCGTACTTCTTCTTCTCTATTTTTTTTCCTATGTAGGTAAGTGATGTGTGCATGATGCATTCGCCGCAGGCTGTGGGACGATGACGACCACCGACGATGGTGATGGGCTTGTACTAGTTATTTTCCCTGCAGTGTCCTCTACATTCATCCATACAAACGTCACTATGTCAAGAGCGACATGAAGAGGGCGTGCTCTTGCTTCCAAGAGGACTTCAACCGTGAATAAATTGATGGTGGGCTGTGAATGCTGACAGAACCGACACATCAAAGAGATCTCTTCTGACGATGATTGGAGCGGTGTTTCAGGAAATTCGGTACAATGTTGCTGTAGAACAACTCAATTTATATCATTCTGCTTTGGTCGAATGGTGGACTTGACCTTTTCATATTTGCATATAATTTTTAATTTATTTGTTTGCTATTCAGCCGATTTCTTAAGGGAATAATTGGACATGCCCTAACAGTCACACATCTTTGTTTATTTAAAAGTAATATTGCAAACAATCTTTCAGGTACAATTCTCTCAGTTAATTGATTAATACTTTGTGGTTCGGACATTTTTAAATATGGAAATTTATTAGTGTCTAGTGATTTGACTATACTGCATTCCTAACACGCGATGTGTGGGCAAAATGTTGATCCGTTGCTTGCGTTTAGGCGCCGTTTGGATAACTGAAAATCAAAAGTCAAAATCAAAATACAAGCATCATTCTGTACGCACACAAACAAAATGTGGGGTGCTTAGGTTTTTTAAGTTTACGATTAAAATAAATGTGTCAAGTTCAAGTCGACCAAATATTGCATGTAGCACTCTTAATGTTGCGCAGTATCCAACAACGACTTTAACGATTCGAATCGCTAAGGGCATCTTCAGCGGTGGTATATTTTTGGAACAAATTCATACTGGTTTTGCATCTGCAAAACTTGAATAGAACCGGATAAAAAAGACGAAAATTTGCGTTCTCCGCAACGGTGCTGTTGTTAAATTCGCCAACACCTGTCATCCTGTCAATCATTCAACATCAGAGATCAAAAGTTTTTTTTTTCAGATACCGCAGATTTTTCGCAAACTTTTTGCCATGAATCGTTTTAACAAAATAATTTTTACTGCCAGTAGTGCGTCGTTAGCAGACGAGGAGGAATACTTGGTCTTTCGTTTGACTGAAAGTGAGTGTTCGAATGCATGTATTTCATTTAAACGATATTAGATGATGCTGATTTGTAATTTGGCAGCGGAAAAACAAGAGGCCAAACGGAGAAGGTCACGTCCTGGAATACGCCCCAACGTCGACCGTGATTTCCGTTTCGGTCATCAGAAGTTCCAAGACTTTTTTAGCGACAGGCAAACCTACGACGAGAAGCACTTTCTGCGTCGTTTCCGCATGTCAAGGGGGATGGTCCCAGATATTTTGCGACAACTTGAGTCATCTGATGACTTTTTCCAGCTAAGTTGCAATACTGCCTGAAAGCTCTCTATTGCTCACTGGTACGACCGATCCTAGAACATGCCGACTTGGTCTTGCTTCCTTATCAGTTGACTTACAGCGCAGGTTTATCCGGATAGCATTGCCGTAATCTACCATGCCGCAAAATCTCCCGCCGTCTTCAGATCGCTGCAATCTGCTGCTATTGCATACTTTGGAACGCCGACGGAAAAATCAACGAGCGGTTTTTGTTGCCAAACATTTGAATGGAAAGGTCGACATCTCGCGGCTTCTCTCACAACTGAACATCCGAGTGCCACCGAGAGCATTACGGAGTGGTACTCTGCTCCAACCACGATTCTATCGAACATCGTTTGGCAACAATGAACCACTTACAGCTATGATGCGAACGTTTACGACTGTCGAAACATTGTTTGAATTTGGCGAATCTTCTGCTCACTTTTAGGCTCGTATTTGTAATGCTCATTTAGTTTGAAGTTTGTGTCATGTAGACAATAAGTCCGATTAGCTAAGATGATTAAATAAATAAATAAATTAAAGTCGGCTTGGGCCCGCAACAAAAGTGCACTGCAGCCTAACGGATGTTGGCGTACGGTTCCTCTGCTAGTTCTCTCGATGAAAATGTGAGTATTGGAGTGTCAACCAGCCTACTGACACTGAGGAATTTTTGCAAAGCTATCCTGAAAACTTACGGCCCGCAGTATTTTCGTCCCCCAACACCGAAAGAGGTGAAGAATATGATGAAAGAAAATGGTTCCCAAAAGTTAATAAAAAAAAAAGAAATCGCATATATTCAGTTAATAAAAAAAAAAAAGAAATCGCATATATTCAGTGAACTTCCCAGAAACTCACGGAACTTATTAAAAGTTCAGGATACTTTTTAGAAATTCAAGAAACTTCCACAAAATTTGCGGTTTTCCCTGATGTTAAGGGGACATCCCGAAAAATCAGGAAACTTCCCAGAAGGGTTCTTCCCAGAAGTTCAGTCAACTTCGCTGAAATTTAGGGTATTTTCCATAAATTCTGTAAATTTTCCACAAATTCAAGGAGCTTCACACGAGTTCAAGGAACTTTCCAAGAGATAAGGGATCTTCTCAGAAGTTCAGTCAACTATCCAAAAATTCAGGGAGCTTTCAAAAAACTTATCAGATTTCATTGGGTATCTCTCAGAAGTTCATAGAACTAGTCAAGGTGTTCAGGAAACTTCATAGAACTTCAGGAAATTTCTCAAAAGCTCAGCAGACTTTCCAGAAAATCATGAAGCTTTTCAAAAAACTTCGAATCTTCCTAGAGGTTCAGAGAACTTCTTAGAAGTACATGAAACTTCTCAGAAGTATAGAGAACTTCTCAGAAAATCGAAGAACGTATAGGAGTTAAACAAACTTCCTTGAAGTTCAGGGTACATTCCAGAAATTCAGGAAACTTGTTAGAACCTCATGAAGATCAGCGAACTTCCCCAAAGATCAGGAAACTTTCCAGAACCTCAGCGAACATATCAGACATTCAGAGAACGTTCCAGGAATTCAGAGAACTTCCTAGATGTTCAGGGTACTTCCCGAAAGCTCAAAGAACGTCCCAAATGTCAGGGTACTTCCCAGAAATTCAAGAATTTCTCAGAAATCCTGGAATCTTACAAAATTTTCAGAGATCTACCCCAAAGGTGCGTAAACTTTCCAGAATTTCAGAAAACGTACGTGACACTTAGGAAACTTCTAAATATGTTTTGAGCATTCTCACAAGTTTAGGAAAAATTCCAATGATGTTTCCATAAGTTAAGGGAGCTTCTTAGAAATTCAAGAATCTTCCCAGGAGTTCGAGAAACTTTCCAATTGCTCAGAGAACATCCCCGACGCGCAGGGTTCTTTTGTTTTATGATGAAGTTAAACTTCTTACTACTCGATCATTTTTCGTATCGAACCAAAATGGGAATAAAAAAATCATATACTTTCTGAATGTTCAATCAATTTCGCGGAATTGCCGCCGTATCACAATCTTGGAAAAAGTTCTTTTTAGGTTTAATAACATCTCGAAAATGCTATTTATTTCACAGAAATTCCACCACCTTATTAAAAGTTTTGCAAATCGATAGACTTCCCACATTTTTTTTAATTTCTCGCAAATTATTAAAATATTTGTAATATTCTGCTTTTATCGTCAAAGACGTTCAAATAACTTCTGGGAAGCTTTATATGCTTCTCAAAGTTCTGGTTATTTCCAGAAAGTTGCTTCTATTCCATGGATGATCAGCTTATTTTTTGAAACCAAATTTCCAGAATTGTTGAGAATTTTTCGGCAATTCAATCGATTATTCGGTCCATGGCTGAACCACGCCAGTCTCGTTGTCTGCGGAGGATCTGCAGGTCACCTTCTACTTGATCGATCCACCTTACTCATTGCGCGCCTCTTTTTATTGTACCCGTCGGTTCGTTTTCGAGAATCATTTTAACGGGGCTGTCGTTCGACATTCTTACTATATGCTCAGCCCATCATAGTCAACCGATTTTAGCGATGTGTACAATGGGAGGTTCTCCCAGTTACTGTTGCAATTCGTGGTTCATTCGCCTCCACGGTCCGTCTTTCATCTTCACTTCACCGTAGATCGTACGCAGCACCTTCTGTTCAAGAACACCAAGGGCGCGTTGATCCTCCACTAGCAATGTCAATGTTTCGTGGCCGTAGAGAACTACCGGTCTAATTAATGTCTTGTAGATGGTCAACTTTGAGGTTCGGCGAACTTTGTTCGATCTTAGCGTCCTTCGGAGTCCAAAGTCAGCACGATTGCCAGCCATAATGCGCCTTTGTTTCTTTCTGCTGTTATCGTCATCGGCGGTCACCAATGAGCAATCTTCATAGATATTTCGAAGTTCAGAGTAATTCAAAAGATATTTTTTATAGAGTTCGTTCTGTTAATAGAAGCTTAACTTAGCTCTGATGTATTCATGGAACTATCGAGAAGTGCAAAGGATTGTCTAAAAGCTGTAGAATATGCAATTAAATAAAATAGTATGTTAAACAATTCCTGGAAAATCGATTTTTCAAACTTTTCCTGTGAGAAATTCGAATTGAATCTATCTTCAAGATATCGAAATACAATTCGAAATCGGAATTTGCCTCCAAATAAATCGTAAAATCCATAACAGTTAAAATTCCGGGAACCTCCTCATTTCGAACTAGTCAGCATCCCTAGTGGCACACATGTTGCTAGAAAGTTGAGGAAACATAAATATGCCTTTGTTTGTCATAATCATGTTGCTGCAACTAATTATGATCATGGTGCGCTACTTTGGGATTTTCCGGAAAATGTAAAGAACCATTCGTTATTCAGCAACTCGCTAGCACCGGAAGCAACTTGAGGTAATTATCAGCATCCGAGGCGATCAACATCACTTTCTGTCCGGCGCCAGCAGCACTCATACCAAACACGGCCACTTTTTGGCTCATAAATATACCTCAGAATATACTCAAGAAAGTTGAGTTTTTGTTTCGTAAAAGCTGAAATTTTACTCATTAATTGGTATTATTAAGTAGCGTACTGTTTTGGAACGGTTTTTTCCTTGTTATAAATAGCTGCAAGAATAGATCAAAACGTATACCATATTTAAAATGATGCAAAATAGATCTGGTCTAAAACAAAATTTACAACACCAGCGATGTTTTTGTGTTTGGTCTAAAAAAATAAATCCAAACCACGATTTAGACCACCGTTGAAGATGCCCTAATAGATTATGTTTCAGTTTGATCGATTCACTATTTGGCGTGAAATTGGTGTTTCAATGTAATGCACATAAACCTTTTTTTTTTTGTCTTTCTTGGAACAACTCGTTTTTCCGCACTTGAAGCCAAACACAGCGAAAAGACAAATATTGCCGCATTCTTTCGCTGTCTTTCTTTACAAGACAACATTAAGCTTGAACAAGCAGAAGAGACAGCGATACAACAGTGAAACCCCGAAAGGTTTACTGAAATTTGTCCCGACAGAAATAAAAGGAGGGATTCATAATTAAAAAGGTGTGACAAGGGACAAGCGTGGTACGGCAGCTTCATGGACGGTTGAATGTAATGAGATGAAAAATATAAATTTCCAATTAGAACCGAACGGAGACGATCCGTTTAACTTGGGCATTTAGAAAAGAAAAATTGAGAAGAGCAAAAACAGCAAACAAAAAAAAAGAAAAAAAAAAAAATGACACATTGTTTTTTTTTTGGCTTTTCTTTTCTTTGAAGAGGTTGCTTGGAATTTTTTTTGCGAAATAAATTGGCCAGGGGGGTCGTCTTGTTTCGATCATCATATTGAGCATTTTTCCTTTTATCCCCCCCAAAATCCCCAAATTGAAAAACCACAATTTTTTAAAAAAGTTTGATTTATGACGCACGCACCAAACAAGTAACCACCTATAAAAAAATTATAAGTTTTTTTCAACAACCAGGGTGTGCCACCCCCTCCCGCAGGTAGACTTACTTATATCCGCCTTACCCACCAAAAAACCAACGCGACCCCCAGTATTCGACAATTGAAGAGAAGCCAGAGTAACTGCTAGTAAGGAGTGTATCGAAAATAAGCTATCCACAAACTTTCTTTCAAATTGTGTTTAAAACCGATATTTTATTCATACAAAAAATTGATCCTTTATTGTACGAGGTTAAACTTGAACATAATGAAGACCGGATGAAATTTAAGTTATTCCTTTACTAATTTTCGAACTTTGGATCGAATGCTCTTCATCAAGTTCCGGACAAGTGTTGCATCGCATTTTTTGGACGCTTGAGCCCAAATTTTTTTGAACTCCTGCATGTTCCCAGCTGCCTTACCTGTCTTCTTGAAGACCCTATTCACGATTGCCCAGTAACGTTCGATGGGTCGAAGCTGAGGGCAATTTGGTGGATTGATATTTTTCTCAACGAAATCTTTACCCTTTTCCGCAAGCCAATTGAGAGTGGATTTGGCATAATGAGCCGACGCTAAATTCGGCCAAAACAGTTGAGGTGTACTATGCTTCTTATATAAAGGCAACAATCTCTTCTGGAGACACTCAGATCGATAGATTTCAGCATTTATAGTACCGGTAGTGTAAAAAATGGTTGACTTCAAACCACAGGAAGATATTGCTTGCCATACCAGTACCTTTCGACCGAATTTCTCCACTTGAATCGACCTGTCCGCATCGCTCACATCCTCCCCAACGACGGCAGTAAAGTATTGTGGACCTGGAAGGGTTTTTGAGTCCTCCTTTACATAGGTCTCATCGTCCATCAAAACGCATGCATCCGGACGCTGCAAAAGACGCGAATACAATTTCCGGGCCCTTGTTGCTGCTCGCTTCTTCTGTTCTGCACTTTGTTTCGAGATTTTCTGCTTCTTGTAGGTCTTCAGGTGGTTTCGCCTCTTGATACGCTGGATCATTCCGACACTCGTTCCTGCTTTTTGGCCAAATCACGTATTGACATTGATTTGTTCTTCATGATTAGAGATACCACTTTCTGCTCCAGAATAGTGTTCCCCAAACTTATTAATGATGGTTTTAACACTCACATGATGAATTCCAAACCGCATCGCTAATTTTCGCATAGCAATACCCTTCTCACTTAGCCATGTGTCCAGAACCTTAATTTTCACTTCCTTTTCAATACGCGACATTTTGAAAACGCAGAATTTGAACCGCACAAACAAGTAAACAAAAGAAAGCTGACAGTCAAACGCACAGCATGCAGTGTTCAGAGCATAAAAAACCATCACAAATACATGCGTACAACGCAAATGTATGTGGATAGCTTATATTCGATACACGAAACGTTTTTTTCCTCCCCCCAAACCCCCTTTTATCTTTCTCTCTCCCCCCCCAAAACCAACCAACACAAAAAGAAAAAATTAAAACCAGAAAAAAAAATATTAACTAGATCCCTACAAAACAAGGTAATTTTTAATAAAAATTATTAATACAAAAAAAGGAAAATAAATTTTTTTTTTTTTTAAAAGATACTTTAACTTTGGAAAAAAATTTTTTTAATTCCACTAAAGGTTTTAAACCCTTGTTTTCGCCTTTCCGATTTTTTTACCGGGTTTTAACTTTCCCTCCCCAATCTTTTCGGTAGTTTTGACGGGTCTTAAGTTTTAACAAGATTGTATAGCGTAGATTCGCTCATCAATCTTCTAGGTAGTTTTGACGGGCCTTAAGTTTCTTCAAGATTGCATAGTTTGACGGGTCTTAAGCTTCTGAATTTAAGAGTCGTCAAAACGAAATTAGAACCCGTCGAAACGAAATTAAGACTCGTCAAAATAAAATTTAAACCCGTCAAAACTACCTAGAAGATTGCGGAGCGAATCTCCACTATACAATATTGAAGAAACTTAAGACCCGTCAAAACAACCCTCAAGCGCTAACCAGAAGGTAAATACCTCCGATTGCATTATACCGGGCAAAGGAGCATTTTTCCAAAGTTTAAGGAGCATTTCCCAAAAAGGAGGGTGCATTGACACTGCTGCCATTTCAAAATAACATAATTTAGTTGGTTTATTTTCTGATAATCAATCGAGTTGGACGGAACAATTGGTTTTGGGTAAATATCTTACTATCATGGGATGCCGGCGACATAGATGGTGTCGAATTTATTCTCACTATGGCGGCGTCGAAACTTGGCCACTGCCACTGCTGAAATGGCGTCCAGCGATGGCGGATAAACTCGGGAAGTATGGCCGGATTACAGATGCGTAGAGAGTGGCGGCTGGACGAAAAACTTCCTGGTTAACTTCTTCAAGTTATAAACTAATGATTTTGTATTGTCACACTGAAAGAACAAGAACATGATTTATTTATTTATTTCGTTGGCATAACGGCATTTATAAAATTACTTGATGCACAATGAACCCCCAACATTCTCGGTTCATGGCTGCTCCTTTCCAATCCTAAGCGCACTTTGTTCTTCCTATATCCTGACTGCACTTGGTCTAATCATCTTACTCGTTATGTCCCTCGTCGTCTTGTGTCAACTGGATTCCCATCAAACACCATTTCAACAGGACAGTTAATAGTTGCATTCTCGCAACATGTCCTGTTGCTACTCCTTTTTCTTCTTACGTTGTTCAATTTCTTCCTGTTTTTGCTTTCGAAGTTTTTCCTTCTCATTTTTCCGTTGGTCAGCTTCTTCTCGTTTTCGCTTCCAGATTTCCGCTTTTTCACTTTTCAGCTTTTCGTTCCTGATTTTCGACGAATTTCTTGTAACCGCTCAGAGGCTGTCAATATTGGGTGATATTTTCTTTTGAAGTTCCTATGACTGCTGTTTCTACGGGGAGTTGATGGCGTCTTTTGTAGTTCCTATGACTGCTGTTTCTACGGGGAGTTAATGGCGTCTTCAGCAAATCCGCAATGCTCTTCTTACGACTTGCACCGTTATTTACATTCCTTTCTGGCACTGGAATGGAAGCTGTTTCGTTACGCTCCTCCACATCAGAGAAATCTTCACCCATTTCCTCGGCAAATGCTGAATCCTCCTCAGCTCTGGAGTTCGTCGAATCAGATACGTCCTGGATTTCATGACCAGCCTCCATATTCCACAAATCGAACGGCTTCAGCAACGTCTCATAGAGCTTCCGGATGATTTCTCCCTCTTCAGAGTTGACAGATCCACGGCTGAATCCGTTGATGTGATTCCTGCCGATGCAATCTATTGCCGCTTCGATTGTTGATGTCGGAATAATTACAGATTCTTCAAGAACGATGCCTTGCTTCTCGATCATGTTTGGTCCAGGAACTATCTCGTCCGTATCAGACGCCCCGGGATCCTTCTCAACCATCTCTTCTACGTAAACATCTGCAGGGTGATCTTCATTCTGTCTTACTGACTTGGCAATGCATTTCCCATAGTTAACATTATCGGTCCCGAAGGGAAATAGTCCACAAACTCTGAAACCGTTCTTGATACCGGCCTTGTTGATCCCTTTATGCATCGCATTTTGCAGCACGCCGGGGAAATGATTCAGTGAAAGATTTTCTCTTCCGTGTTCCATCCGCCAGTCCGATACAGCACTCTTTCAGGCACTCTTGAGCGGTTTGAATAACGTTTGCATTTTAAAAAAATGGACAAAAATTGCCGATTTTTCATGGGTTTACCTTCACCCGCACAGACGAAACTACCCATACAGCATCAATCATAGTAACCCATGAGTCACCAGACAAAATTTGACAGCTCTATCAGTCTCACTCTAACCGTGCTGGCAAAAACAGTGAAGCAACTCCGTTCAGAAGTGTGCGTGTTCAAAGAACGGCACCCCGCCGCATCGAAAACGGACAACGTGCGGCACTATGTGGATGCCGGATACGCCCGTTCCGGCTCTACAACATCTTATTAGACTATTAGACAGCAATCAGAGCATCGAAAGAAAGCCCGGTTTCGGACGGCCGACGACTCTGAGCGACAAGAAGCTCCAAAGGATGCTGAAGTGGAAGACCGAGGGAAAAGTGGCTACATCGCTGCGTGCGCTTGGCCGGGAGGTCGCACAGTGAGTCCATCCTATATAAAAGGCGGAAAAAAGTCTAAATGGATTTTACAAGTAATTTTAGGCCGCTGATTTCAAATATGCTATCTAAATTGTCATATTAAGCCACACTTCCGAGATATGGCCACTTAATGGTCCCCTGGAATATCCGGAATATCCGATGAAATGGTAAACTAATTAGTCTCGTCCTAGAGCAATACGATTTTTTTTTTTCAAAACCATTTGTACGGTACGGTACGGTACGTAAAATGTAAGATGTAGCCATTTAGTAGTCTTTCGGAAGTTCCGGAACATCCGTAATATTTGATAATCCAGATAAAGGGCGAACACGAAATTATTGCGACACCGAAAATGTCATGCCAATTTTCTTATAATGTTTAGAATCAAACCAAAATTTCAGGGTAGTTTTATACATATATTTACTTCAAAAATCAAAAGAAAAGTTAATCGATGGAACCTTGAGTGTAAAATTGAACGCATTTTTGCTTGATGCCCTCCATCAAAGTCTTTACAGTGTCATCCGGTACCAGTTTCTCAGTTTTTTTTTCCATTTTCTTAACATGTCCTTCTCGTCTTTAAATGTCTTCTTGCTCTTCCGAAGTTCCCGCTTCACCATTGCCCAGTACTGCTCCACCGGGCGCAGCTCCGGACAGTTTGGCGGATTCATGTCTTTTGGAACAAAATGGACAGAATTGGCCTCATACCACTCCAGGACACTTTTAGAATAGTGGCATGATGCCAAATCTGGCCAAAATAGCGGAGCTTCGTCGTGCTGCTGCAAGAACGGCAAAAGGCGCTTCTCGAGGTACTCAGATTTGTAGATCTCGCCCTTTGTCACGAAAGGCTCACTCCTCAGTCCGCAAGAGCAGATGGCCTGCCAAATGAGATATTTGGAGGCGAACTTCGACATTTTCTTCTTCTTAAATTTGTCGTCCACATAGAACTTGCTCTTGCCGGTGAAAAACTCCAACCCCGGAATTTGCTTAAAATCGGCTTTTATATACGTTTCGTCGTCCATCACACAGCAGCCATATTTTGTCAGCATCTTCTCGTAGAGCTTCCGTGACCGAGTTTTAGCCGTCGATTGTTGCCGCTCATCGCGATTTGGGAAGTTCTGTATCTTGTTTGTATCGATCTTTTTAGCCAAATCACGGCTTGAGACGTTGGGATTTGTTTTAATCATCCGCTTCACCTTTCCCTCCGTCTTTTTGTTCTCCGGACCCGGTTTTTTTCCAGCTCCTTTGCCGTGGTCCAACGTCAACCGCTCCTGGAACCGCTTCAACACTCTGGAGACGGTTGAATTGTGAATGTTCAACATTTTTCCCAACTGCCGGTGCGACAGGTCAGGAAATTCCAGGTGTTTGGAAAGAATTTGTTCTCTCGACTCGCGTTGGTTCACCTCCATTTTCGTTGAATCGAAAAACACGACTTCGAGTTTGACAGCATGAAAACAATACACATCAATGAGAAAGTGTGCAAAATTTGGTTGATTTTTACCTAATGGTAAAAAAGTTATGCCCTGTTGAATGTGTCGCAATAATTTCGTGTTCGCCCTTTATTCCATACCAAATAGATGAAGAAGATCGTAAAATTTAGAAATATTTGGTAGGTTAGTTCCTTTGCAAACAATATATGTTTCCAATTTTTCATTTTGTCATAAGGGTTCCCCTCTTTGAGATAGGGTGGTCCAAAGAACGAAATATTAGAAAATACATATTTTTCGAACAATTATAACCTTTCAACCAATGAACCGATTTAATTTTTTTATGATGAACGAAAAAGAAACATTATGAGTTATAGTACTATGAATGGGTATGAATATAAATAATCTTCTTATAAAAATCAATTATAGAATCTTCTTATAATAATCAATTATAGAAATGTCCAGTTTTTATCATTTTGGTTACGACTACAATTTTCTTGCGAATTTCAATTAAGAAAATTCAGACGATTTTTCGTTAAGTCATTTTAATGATTGTAATGATTTATTCCAATATGTTCATTCATCTATTTTATCCCACGTACAAAAGAAGGGTATACAAATCACTTGGAAATGGACTTTTGATCCGAGGCTCGAGGGGCCGAGTGTTCGATACCATTCGACTCAGCTTATCAAGATCGCATTTTTCGGGTTTGAGTATCAGCTTCTGGAAGATAAAAAATATTTAAACTTCATCAGCATGCTTCCTGCAACGCAGAAAACATGGTGATATGAATTTAAAATGAATTTGAATTTGAAATGGCAACAATAACTGAGATTTGCCACATCAAAAATGCGATGTACCAGTGCGTTTTTCCAAGGAGTTGGAACGTAGGATCGATTCGCCTTAAGCATCTCGGCTTCCCAAGCAATCTAAATTTTTTCTTTGTCAAAATGTATGGTAAAAATCGCGTCACTCTATCGATTATCTTCAGATATTCTGGATTACCCGGAGGACCATGCAGTGACTATTCGCAAAAGGGGTAACTAAAGTGAATTCGTTCTCACATTACACAAATTTACTTCAAAATAAAAACTTAAATTTATCCACGTATTGTGTGATCTTATCCTTATTCCCTGGAAGTACTAGGAATACGAACCCGGATGAGGTCATTGTAGTCCTTTAAACTTGACAACACCACCATTGCACTTATGTTTAAGTTCTCATGTTATTTGATGTGTCGCATGATGGGTTTATGATCCATATCTTAATCTGGCCACTTTACCGGGGGTAGCCGTCCCAACAAACATCGGTGTTGAATTAGAGCTTGTTCAAGCAAATTTGGAGAAGCTATTCAGCTGTTTCTTCTAGAATAGCTGAATAGCTTCTCCAAATTTGTTTGAACAAGCTCTAATTCAACAACGATGTTTGTTGGGGTAACATCAACCTGGATGTTATTAATGTCGATCACCATTGGACTAATTTTTATATTCTCATGAAATTTGAGGTGTCACATGATGGGTTTTGATCTTAGTCAGAAATTGGCCACTTCCCATGGGGTGTCTCCAAAACCAGTCAAACAATTCCAATAAAATTCATAGGAGACCACCGAACCTTTCATTTGGCGGTTGTTTTATTCAAATCGGTCCAGTAGTTGCTTGGGAAACTGAGTTAGAAATTTCGTTCCACACATACACTAGACACACACAGGCATGTTCAGTTTATTGAGCTGGCTTCATGGTATATAGCACTCGTTCCTCTGGGCCTGTTTAAAGCCGTTTTTCTAAGATATATATGAATGTACATACAATTCTTTATAAGAAGGGTAAAACAGTGGTTATCTAGTGCGAGATTTATGTATTTACCAATCTCACGGGTTTTGCAGACATTCCAGGACTCTGACCTCTCGGAATGCAAGTTTGCGCAAGATGAAGCCAAAATTTTTGCTAAGCTGGCAAACACATCTTTAAAATAAGCCTATTTTGATGTATGTGCGCATATGTGCTCACATTTGAAAACTTTTTTTTTCAGATTCTTCATACATTTTATAAGGGAGTGAAAACCCACGACCATGTTCCACCCATACTTTAAAATATTGTAGAGAGCACAATTTTCATCCAATCTTCATAAAGTTTTGGAAAAAGAAATTTGAAATAGTGTACAAAATTTATAAAATATATATATATATATGAAAATGAGGAAGTTTTTTTTTTTTTTCGACGCGATGGAAAATCTGCCAACAGACTGACAGACTGTGGGGGGATGAGGGCGCCAACTCCTCGACCCACTAAAAATCCACCCGTGCCTCGAGCCCCGGCCCTCCCCGGAACCACCTTTCGGTATTACTTCAAGGAGGGGGCTAGTGTGCTTTACGCACCCACTATGTCTAACTACATAGGTCTTTAGTAGTTAGCTTCGCCGACCTGACGCTGATTCGATCGAGATGCTCCTGGATCCAAGCAGGGTTCGGGACGTCTGGTGGCCGTCCAGATCGTCCGCGATTCCCCTACCCGACCACTTACGGTACCTGCTGAACCTCGCGTCGTATGGTCCCTCCTCCGATCGAGAAAGCCAGGGCCAAGACTGAGGTTGGAACGTCTGGGAGTGCGGCATTACCCCAGATCGTCCCTGTTCCCCATGTCACGACTGCTTACGGCTTCCTGCCAGATCCCGCGCCGTATGGCGCTTCCTCCGCTGTAGTTCGTTTAGCCGTTAAGGGGAGCTTAACGTTTCTAGGGGGCCTGCGACAACCCCCCCACCCCCGAAATCCCGGAACCTCTCACACCGGTCCACCCGCCCAAAAAGTAAAAAGCACCGGCAATACAACCACAAGCCCAAGACCGGGAGCCGGTCCCGTTGGGCCCGGCAGCCCCCGGGCACTGCCATAAATGGTCCCTTTTCCCCGCCACTGCGGGGGGACGGCCGGCCACCTCCCCCTCCCTCGATGGAACCGACGGCGGCGTCTTCTTTTCCCCCCCCACGAAGGAAGTGACCCCCGAGGAGTCATTTTCCCACACTTCCCCCCCAAGGTGCTGCTGTGGCTGACAATCAGCAAGAAGGGGATGTCAAAGCCACTCTTCTTTCGCTCCGGACTGGCCGTGAACGGGGAAATTTATAGTACGAAATGCCTGCCGGAAGTTGCGTCGTTCATCAAGAAATACCATAAGGGCGAAGACGTGGTGTTCTGGCCGGATCTGGCGTCGGCCCACTACTCGAAGCGATTGTTGGAGGGGATGGAGCGGCTGAATATTGATGTGGTTCCCTAGCCGGCGAACCCGCCCAACGTCCCCCAGCAGTGTCCCATCGAGAATTTCTGGGCCAACCTGAAGCGTAAGATCTACTCCAACAATTTTGTCACGAAAACTGAGGAGGAATTGATAAATAAAACGAAGAAAGAACTCGAAAACATACCTACACGCATGTTTTCGTCCGCCATGGCGAATGTTGCGGTTAACTGCCGGAAGGCCGCTCGGAAGGGCGTAGAATTTTTTGACGTAGGACTACGTCTGTGTTTTCAATACTGGGGTACACGTTCGAATTGCGAAAATTTGGAGCGTCACGAAAAATATATAGGTTTTGAACGTTAATAACTAAGTCATTCCACGATTGATTTCCAAAATGTTTGCACCAATCGATCGGAACATTTTCTACGCTTCGATTTAAATACTTCAAACTATTGATTTTTAACATGCAACTAATAAAATTAACGCAAATATGAAGTGATGTCTTATAATATCGATTTTTCATAGTAAATTTACCAAATACACAGTACTTTCCGCGCACAGACTTCATATTTAAGTAAGGAACGTCTCCTAGGCAGCCATGAATGTTATAAAACGGGTACACCTTCGCATTTTGAATTAGTTTTCCGGCGGTCGTGGAGCTGTGCAGAGTAGTATCTGCAGATGGACGAGCAGTCGCTGCCCAGAGAGGCGTTGGTGCAGTTGGCTGTTGTTGCCGATGCTCCCGTCAACTTCGCTGCGAGAAACATGGCTGCTGAAGCCTACGAGTTGGCGGGAAAAAGCCGCCCGTGACAACGAGACAAGAATCAATCATCCCACGTCACCTGCAGATGGCCACCCGCAATGAAGATGAGATGAACCAAGAAAGAAAGTC
>JAHHFK020000048.1:0-67247 GCA_024533555.2 Aedes koreicus | reverse complement strand
AGGTGGTTAAACTATCATCGGGCTAGTGAGCATTATAATGAACAATTTTGCACCAAGCAGTAGCAACCTAAGTGACGATTCGGTTTCTGTAGCCCGCAAATCAAACTTAAAGTATGCTATAAAACCTCTATAAAACGTTTGTTTTATTTGGTAACAGGTTCCTTCTGGCTAGTTAATACTCATTGACATTAAGGTAGAGTCCTGGCATTCTTGGCTGCAGTGAAGGGACCCTGTTGAAATATTGCAAAACTGAACTCGGTCGGGGTCATACAAATCGTGAGCCAACACAAAACAATATCGCCTGAAGCTGCTGACAAAGAAAGAACTTACTACTATTTAGGTACGTGATGCAAGGCGACTACACCCTCAACTGCAATCTAACAGTTGGCACCACAAATGATTGTCCGTTGATGTCAAGGTATTGTTAGTGAGATACCGAATCAAATCGTAGGTATTTTTTTTTAAACCTCATGTTGAGAATCCCAAATGAACGTTAATGAACTTTTCTAAATATGAAAGTATAAAAAACATTCACTACCTCAGCTGTTCAGCTTGAAAAAACCTTCGATTCTACCTCAACCGGTTATAAATCAGATGGTAATTTATATGATCTATCAGATTAAAAAATCTTCCCATTTTTTATATTTGAACAAGCGAACTCAAAGCTTCCAAACAGTCATCTATTTTCATTCCTGTCGCCTTTCTCGTCCACTATATGTAAAATATACGTGACATTTTCACCTTTTCGCGGACAAACTACGTCAAATATAAGCATAGTTTCCATCACCGACTACTGCTTCACATCGTTGCATATTCAAGACTCTGTAAGTTGTAGCTAAATTCTTCGCCTAAAACACACACCCCAACCCTAACTCTTCACCCACAGGCACAGAGACTGTCGCGGAAACGTTACAAGTGTTATCGCTTACTTCTCTCGTCATCTGCAGCTTCCAGCTATAGCTACAACATACGACTGGTCCGAGCTCCATCAGCTGAAAAATCCTACTCTGGCCGAGCGAAAAAATCTCACTGTTTAGATTACGGTTCTGTAGAAGCACGTTCCGACTTGGGCAAACATCGCAGTTGCCGGTGCCGTTGCTACCTACAACTGAATATTTTGTTTGACCGGGTGCTGCGATTTGTGCTGATCCAATCCAACGATGAGGGAGGAGGGCTTCTGGTGTCAGCACTGCAAACATGGGTGGCGGCGAATGGGGAAACATTACTTCAAGCGACTGGGTCGACCTGGGTGAAGTGATACTTTTATTATTTTGCTTCCAGTTTGCTTTCCGACTTACGGTTGGGTTGTTGATTTGTTGACCGTAACAATAACCCAAGGTGGAACTCTCACAATGAGGGTGTTGTACAAAAGGGATTAGAGGTGGAAGTTGTGATAACAGGATTGAAAGTGTTATGATTTTTGCTTAGAGCGATTTGGGATTGTTTAATGTCATAAAAGAGAATGGATTTGATGTGGGTAAAGAGATGGAGTCACCTGGTTGTCAGCATTTGAAAGCACTATTGAAATCATGAAACATGTACCGTGGTGCATCAATATCCGGATAGCATGATCATGGCTGACCTCCCGAGGTTGCTTAGATCTGTTTAATTTGGAATTTGGCCGCACAAATTGGGTGATTTACGTGACGTGCATAAAATCTAAGGGTTTCATTTTGAAGGTTTTCTAGAAGCTTAAAGGAAAATTACAAGCAAAATTTATTGTTATCTTTTCGAATCAACTTTCGAACTTTTTGTTGATTTCCACCCATCATTTCTTGCACAGTACTAGTGGTGGTAAATTTACATTTTTTTGCAAAACATTTGTCTGATGCAAAATGTTAAGACTCACACACCACCAACAGTTTAAAGCTACAGTTTAAGCGAACGTGGAGGATACAAAACAGAGAGAGAGAGAGAGAGAGAGAGAGAGAGAGAGAGAGAAATTCACTTCTGTATGTTTTTGCTGATATTTACAAACAGGTTTGAATTTTCGGGTGACTGTATCTGATGCTTGATTAAAAACACACTGGGTTGTGAGTCCATTCTTGTAATTTGATGCCATATAATAAACACCATATGTATGCAGTACTGAACCAGTAATCTACAAAATTTTGAGCGACGTAAATCTATATCGCAACCTGTTTTAAACCATCGGCTGGTGCCAGCAGAATTTTTTCGACACCTGTGGAAAACAGCACAAGAGTGTCATGACATTTCCTCCCATGACGTTTCGATTTTGCGGTTGGAGAATTTGGACGTCAAGAAACATGCAAAATGTTATCAGGTTCGCATCTAAGTTCTCGCTGTTTGTTAGTAGATGGCTCTTGGGTTGTGTGAAAATGTCTATTTGTGTCTATTTGTAGATTATTAAAGACGGTATTCGATGAAATTTGGACACACAAAATAGGTCACCAAAAATTTTCCTTGAGCCCGATTCTTTTCAAACTTTCTGGAAATAAAGTACTACTAAATGGTTAAGTTTTGACATTATTGGTTTATTGAACCTCTTCTCCCAACCCAAATGCCCGCACCTTTGCCTTGACCCCTTTCATCAAATGTTGGGCAATGATAGGACCGACTTGCTTACTTACTTTTAACCACACTTTCTTTAGTTCAAGTTCATTTTCTATCAGTTTTGGAGTTTTAGCGAGCTTTGCCTTCATGATTGCCCAAAATTTTTCAATTGGGCGAAGTTCCGGAGTGTTTGGAGGGTTGACGTCTTTTGGTACAAAAACTACATTATTATCTTTGTAACAGTCTAAGACGGGCCGGGCATAGTGGCAAGATGCCAAATCCGGCCATAACAATGTCGGGCCATCGTGAGATCTCAAAAAGGGCAGAAGTCGTTTTTGGAGGCATTCGTCCTTGTAGATTTGTCCGTTGACGGTCCCAGAGGTGATGAAGGGCTGACTCATTTTCCACATCCGCAGATCGCTTGCCAGACAAGGAATTTTTTGGCGAATTTCGACAGTTTCTTCTTCCGTACACTCTCCGGAACGGCCAACTTAGAGGTAGCGACCTAGTGTTCCTGTCCTGGCATTTGTTTGGTGTCGGCTTTAATGTAGGTCTCATCGTCCATCACAATGCAGAACGGTTTTGTGAGCCACTCCCTGTACAGTTTTCTTGCACGAGTTTTGGCCACCGAGGTCTGTTTATCGCTCCGGTTTGGTGCCTTCTGGACCTTGTACACATGTAATCCAGAACGTTTCATTGTTTTCTGCACAAAACAAACTGAAACTTTCGCCTTTTTCGCAACATCCCTGATCGAAATGTTGGGATAACGCTTAAATTGGTTCAATACCATCCTGGCCTTCTCCGGATTTGATGTGCCACGTTTTTTGCCACTACCATTTTTTCGCATGGTTGTCTTACGGTCCTTGAACCTTTTGATCACATGAGATACGGTTGAATGTGCGATTCCGAGCTGTTTTCCGATCCATCGTTGAGAAGCGTTTGGGTTTTCGAAGTGAGTGCCCAAAATTTGTTGGCGCACTATTTCTTCATTCGAAGCCATCACTGAAATCACTCGACCGATTTTCACGAAACTCATTACACAATGGACATAACACAATGAAATACATTCAGTTAAAATTTCAATAATTTTTACCCACACGCTAAAAAGTTACGAACAATTGCATGTGTCCAAATTTCATCGAATACAGTCTTTACTTGTTCCGTTCGATCAACAATCAATATGAATCTAGCGATTTGAAATTGGTACACTGTTGTAGAACCCCTAGGTCCGAAGTGCACCTTGCAGTCTGCACCTTGCTTTACACTCTTGCGCTTTTAAGTACCTTTCGGTACTAGTATCTTTGGCTTTGTCTTGATTCGCTATGTTATTTTGACAGAATATTTGAGGGTGTGTTGGTGCAAGTTACGTTATTAGGGGCGAATCATTAAGCTTGGGACCGAGTTTGGGACCGGTATGCTAGTACTTCCTTAGTCAAAAAAAATATTCGTTTTCTTCATGACTATCCACCCGGTGGTTCGATGGTATATGGCCTGGCTGATCAGCAGTTCCACTCGTATGAAGACATCAGCAAATGGCTCGATTCGTGGATAGCCTATGCTAGGTAGATGCTTATCTTAAAGCTTGTGAAATCTTCACTCCATCTAGAATTGAATGGGCACTTAGTTCTTTTCAACCTTTAAAATCAGCTGAGAGAGATGAAATTTTCCCAGCACTGCTCCAGCAGGGAAAAGATTTGCTTACTCCCTTGCTGACTGAATTATTCAGAGCAAGTGTTACTCTGAGCTATATACCAAAAGCTTAGATAAAGGTTCGGGTTGACTTTATTCAAAAAGCGGGGAAAAGAGATAAAACGACCCCTAAAGCTTTCAGTCTTTCCTTTGTTCTACTAAAGACAATGGAAAAAAATGTGGATGACTTTATTAAGTCAACAAGCTTAAAAGAGTCTCCATTGAGCAAAAACCAATTTGCCTACCAATCAGGAAAATCTACAATAACGTGCGAATGATACCCCGTTTGGCATACGGACGTTTGGCATACGGATGTTTGGCCGAATGGACGTTTGGCATAAAGACGTTTGGCCGAAAAGACGTTTGGCCGATTGGACGTTTGGCCGAATCGGCGTTTGGCTGAATACAGATTTGGGGAGAAGATACTTTACAATGCAGTTTTCCTGCTGGAGGCCTGATTTTTTGTTTTCCCCCAACCCATTCCTCCAGAAATGTTAGAGATTAAATTTATATGTTATATATATTTAACAATGGTAATGTAAAAGAAATAGTCAAAATCAAATCATATCTTCATTTTCCATCAGATCTCAAGAAAGCAGAAATCGCCATAACAAGGTCGTTTAGATTGTAAAGCTCGAAATTTATAATAATATCAAATATTATTCTATGTCTAATAATTTCAGCGGTTTTTCGATTTCTGTAGGAATATGCAGCTAATATTAAAGTCATGAGCCCATTGGTGTACCTATATTCCTGCTTTATCAAATAATTTTAGGGTTCGAAGCCATTTAGCCAAACGTATTTTAATTTTTTGATTTCAAAAGGACGAATAACTCATTTGAGAAAAGTCGAAATTTTAAATCAGATTCAACTGTGAAATGCCATGCCAAGTAATTTTAGGGTTTGAAGCCATGTAGCCAAATATCTTTCAATCATTTGATTCCAAACAACGTCTCACAAGTAAAATAAGAAAAATTCAATTTTATTAAAGCTCAAAAAAAGTTCTCATTGTTCGATTCTGGGCAATGAGAAAGCGGACTCGCTTGCAAAGGTGGGCGCTATGGAAGGCGATATTTATGATCGACAAATCGCCTTCAATGATTTTTTTAATATTTTTCGTCAACAGTCTCTCGTTAGCATAAATGGAGTAAAGGAGATTTGGGGCGATGGCAATATTCAATCATCCCAAAGGTGTCGAAAAAATCTTGGTTTGGAGGGATGGATGTGGGTCGAGACTTCATTCGTTGATGTCTCGCCTCATGTCCAATCATTATTCTTTAAACGCTCATTTGTTCCGTGTTGGGCTGGGAGACAGCAATCTCTGTGAATGTGGACAAGGTTACCAGGACGCAGATCACATTATTTGGTCATGTGCTGAGCATCGTGGAGTCAGATCTGAGCTTTATGATTCCCTTCGGGCTCGAGGTAGACAACCCAATGTACCGGTTCGAGATATCTTGGCTGTACGTGATTTGGAGTTTATGAAACTCATTTATGTGTTTTTGACTAACATTAGCGTTAGATTGTAGTTAGTTTAACATGTATGTTTACTATTAGTTTTTTTTTCTGTGGTTGTGAGTTTTTTTTTCTTTAAAAAGGAACAATCTCACAAAGAGTAATAAACCGGGCAAGCGCTTGATTCAGAAGTTTGCTTTCGAATACAGGAATATGTATCGTCATAGAAGGCCCATTTGAAAAGAATCAAAAGAAGATATCTTTCGGAGGAACTGCATATTTCTTCAAGATTATAAAAAATAATGACCCATTCTGTCTGGTGGCTCAACATAATATCACGCCCGGAGATTCTTGGATTCTTTTGGACTGTCCTGATTATCTTCGCTCGTAGTTTCCGGTCGTGTGCTTCACATAAGCACGGTATTAACAGTCAATTTTGGAAATTTGAGAACCTTTGCAATCATTACTCCTAACCTCGTTGAATCTTTAACGAGAGAGTGAAGAATTTTCTTGTCTTTTGCGTTCTATCTTTGATAACTTTCGAAATGTTTGTGAAGCTTGATCAATTTTTACGAATGAATAAACAATCCTTCCGGAGAAGAACACTGTCATAAGTTTCTCGCTATGACAACAAAAAGTGCATCAGTATTCAAAAAGAGGCGTCCAGATCAGCTGTTATAAAACAGAGCACCAACAGATGATGCTTGGAAATAGCATACATCCTCAATGTTGATTGAACACAGTTAAAATCGTTTTGTAATTTTAGATTTATTTTCATGCTCATGTTCGGAACATGAAAATATGTACAAATTTCAATCGTTTCTTAAACTAACATGACTTGATAGTACTTACCTGACCAATCAGATCAAAGCCGGAGTGGCCTCTGCTGTATACAGAAGTTGTCTCCATTCTATTCGGTCCATGACTGCACTTCGCCAGCCTCACAGTCTGCGAAGAGTCCACAGGTCGCTTTCTACTTGATTGATCCACCTTGTTCGTAGCACACCCCATCTTCTGGCTGGATCGTTATCGACAATCATTTTAACTGGGCTGTCATCTGACATTCTAACGACATGTCCAGCCCACTGTAATCGACCGATGTTTGCGTTGTGAACCACGATGAGAGGTTCTCCCAGCAACTGATGCAATTTTGTGACTCATTTACCCCCTCCACGTTCCATTTTCCACCTGTACTCCACCGTAGATCATAGACAACACCATCCGGGGCGCGTTGGTCCTCCACGAGCAATGTCTATGTTTTGTGACGGTAGAGGACTACCGGTCTAATTAATGTCTTGTAGATGGTCAACTTTGTAGTTCGACGAACTTTGTTCGATCTAAGCATCCTTAGTATTTCAAAGAAGGCTCGATTGTCAGCCATCGTGCACCTTTGTATCTCTCTGGTGGTGCCGTTATCGGTGGCCACCAATGAGCCCAAATACACGAATTCATCTACCACCTCGGTTTCGTCACCGTCGATCTAAATATTTGGTGGGAGGCTGACATTGTCTTCTTGTGAGCCTTTGATACATTAATGACTACCTTCAACCTTAAGTTTGATGTGCGTTTCCGTTATCCTCTCAAAATTGCGTGCTACCATATCAACGACGTCGGCGAAGTAAAAAAGTAAGACGGGATTCCAGAAGATCCACTGATGTCCATCCTCTTTCTTCAGACCCTCCAATGCAATGTTAAATAGCCAACACAATAATCCATAACCTTGACGTAACCCTCTCCGAGATTTGAACAGACTCGAGAATGTTCCATCGTATATCATCGTTGCTTTGACCAACCGCGTCAGCTTTTCTGGATTCGTGCATGATCTGCCATAGCTGCTGTGGACTCTTAGAAATTATGAATTTTACACGAGACGTAACTCATGTTTGTAAAAATTTGGAGTACGTAAACAAAGATACGCAAGTCGAAAAAAGATGTGTTTGATTGAATTTTTTTTCTCACCTCTTTCAACTCATTCTTATCTGTTTAAGGACGCTTGCATGTGTCGGTCTCAGGGCACCGAAATTTACGTGACATTTTGGCAGTGTAAATTTATACACAAAATTGAGTCATTTGTTGTACACAAGCACAAAATTCACATCGTTTATCGACTCCAACTCATATAACCTTAATTATTTTTAAAAGTGTTTGCTACGAGCATTCCTATAAGTGTTTAATGAAGTTGAATATTGGATTTCCGAAAGCTGACGTATTTTTCCCCCTAAAATTTTAATCCAACCAACTTAATCCCAGTTAAAATCTATGGGATCCATTCAAGTTGAGAAAATGGCCCTCTTGTGGTAAAAATGGTTATAATTGAGCTATAATCATCGTAATTTCGATGTGCTGCTATTTCAACGCAAATACTCATCACCCCATCAGCATCGAAATACACTAAACGGAGCAATTGGCTTCCAGAATTACCATATCCAATCGTCTTCGTCGTCGTCGTCGTCGTCGTCGTCGTCCTCGCTCCGATATCCCCGGATGTCTTTGTTATCCGGGGTTGTTTCGAAGATTTTTCGTTTCCTTACCAGCCAGGATTGAATATTCAGTGCGGTAAGCTTTCAAATCTACACGTATGCTTGAGTATAAGTTCGCATTGTACCGAGGGCTTAGTGTCGTTTCAGCCAATATCGAGAAACTTTTGCTACGGCAAAGTACAACTCCTGAAAGTAACGTGAATCGATAGGGAGGATTATCCTCAACAAGGCACGGGGAAAGCGGCTAAATGAAGACTGGTGTTTGTTTTAATTATAGCAATTCTGTTCAAACGAACCTACCCGGAATGTTTCCTTTCGAGGGAAGTTTTAGAATTTTCTTCGCTAGTTACGAGTGACTTAAAGATGGGCGTTGCATGTACATGTTTTCATTTTGAGACATATGGAAGATACGATTACCATACCAGCAGTGGCGACTGATGGGGCGGCAAATGTTCCATGAAACTAATTTCGGATTAATTTGAAAGTCAATGTGCTATGACAGATTATGGGATTATGCGGGTTTAGCAATACTTTTTAAACATTAGCTTTAACAGATGAAAATTCTCATCCACAGTGTTTTATTTACCGTAATTAAGGAAAAAATAACAATTTGAGAAACTTCAAAGGAAAAACATGTCGAGGGAAAGATGCGCTTGATATTTGAATGATTTGGATATTTTCCTGAATTTATTCTAGTCTATCTTCCAAAATAGTATGAACAAATTAAAAAACTGTGCAAATGTATCTCATAGATTACATTTCAACAGTTTTTTTTTGTGGTTGTTTCGTTCAATTCGATTCAGTAGTTGCTAAGAATCACTTACTTCCCGAATGCGGTGTTTTGAGGAACTTGTTTCAACCATGTATCTGAAACCTTACAGTGGATTTCAACATTATTGATTATTATTTGAAATATTATATGGAACTATTGTGTATTTCTTTTGGTGGTTGTTTTGAGATGAATTTCAGTACACGTGGATGCTGAGAAAAACATGTTAATTTCTATTAATTCGGCTTTCAATATTTGCCGGAAATTGTTCCAGCTATACTTCCAAATTATGATAAACCAAATAGAAAAACGGATTAAATTCAATCTATGTGATTAAATCACCATTAATTTAGTGGTTTTTCAATTCAAACCGGTTAAGTGGTTGCTCAGAAACATTTTACGGAGTCATGGGATAGGTGGGATCTCAAAACTATTAATAAGTATTACATGGAACTATTAAACCACTTATTTGATGGTTGTTTCGGTTCACTGGATACTGATAAATATATGCTTATTTTTTCCAATGCGCCCTATAGGACTGCTCAAGGATTTTTTAAAAATTCATCCTGAGATACAGGAGGATATGCAAATCTAACGTTTATTGTTTTGATTGTTTTAATTTTTTTTATAACAGCGGTAAAATTAACACCGTTACGTCCTATTTAATTTGACAGTCAAACTGCATGAGCAAATGCCACGGAATTCGCGAAAGTCCCAAACAGTCAAATTCATCAGCTCAACCTTCACATTCCACCATGACAAATTGGATGACTCAACCGGCAGCATTGCAGCCGTGTTGAACAAAATTGATGGCACTTGTTTCGTACCCCTTCCAGGTGGCACTGCAGGCTACAAGCTGGCTCGATTGGTGTAGTTGTTCATTTATTCCCACTACGGACTACAAGCAACACATCTCACACATGACAACATTGGAAAAGTGCTGACAGATTGAGGGAAGTTTTGGCAACCGAGTGAGCGCACGCAATTGTCCTCCCCTTCCCCCTGGGGGTATACGGAATATCCATGGAACATGCTCAACTGAATCTTCAAATTTTCGTCCCCAGTCGGTTTCTCGATGTTGAAACGGAGAACGAGTGCAGCATATCAGTGTGAGTGGTATGCTTTATACCTGTCGATTATTCACCCGTTTCTGGGAATGTTCCCGGGGAGATACATCGGTGGCAAGCTGTTATCGGGTCGAAAAACTTGAAGATGGAGTGAACTAATTTCAACATTGGGAATGGCTTCTGGGATCGTGCGTCAAGGGGGTAATTCTCAAAATTGGTTTTATTTAAATTTATGGAGGAGTTTTATTTACACAGCAAGTTAAGTTGTGGATTCAATCTCTGCACATTGTGAGCGTAGGTAAGTTTGGATACTATCTAAATAAAGTGTGGACATATCAAAAATTAGTCAACCATAATAAAAGCATTGTCCACTTAGAATCTGCTCGGATGAACTCACTTGTATCTTGGGAACTTTTATAGAGAAATCCAATCAAAATTATGTCGTATTTCTTATGTAACTTTACATTTTCCTTGTGATATGCACCATGAAATGTTACACACCTGTTGTATCAACCTTATTGGCAAGTTTGTTTAAAAAATTATCATCTGTTCCGTTTGTAGCCTTTTTACTAACCTTGACGTTTCATAATCGCCCAATAACTTTCCATTGGGCCGGACTAGCGGCAGTTGTGTGGGTTTAAGATCTTGTCGATGGCGTTAATCCCATTTTAACAATACAACTAAACAACCTCCCGGCTGTAGTGGCAACTAGGCTAATCAGGCCAAAACTTTACAGATCCTTTGTGTGCTGTTGTGAAAGGCGGCACGCATTTGCTGAGGCATTCTGCCAGTACAATTTCGAAATCATTGTTCTTTTTGTGACAAATACCTTGTTTTTCGCTCCACCGGTGCAAAAACCTTGTCAAATCAAAAACTTCCGAGCTAATTCATTCACGAATCCTTTCTCACGTAGGTTTCATCGTCAATAAGCAGACATCCTTGGTACATCGTCCGAACCTCGTTATAAAACGTCCGATTGCGAGTTTTGTTCATCGAACTCTGCTTCAACGAAATCAAAATCCTGCTTGCACATAGATCCTTCGAAAGATACTGCGAGCGGCATCCTAGTTCATTGCGACTTTATTATCTGACAGTCCAGCGTTTGCTTTGATGCTTCTCAAACTTTACAATTCATCTGACGATCGTTAAGCCGATCACAACGCTGTTCTACTTTGTATGGGCTGTTATAGTTCATAACTAGAACTGAAACAAGCCATTCCCAATGCTGTGTTGCAGTTCTACTTTTCAAGCAAATTTTTGCAACAGATTTACAACTGCTCGACAACTCTGTTCAATTCTCGCCGCGATTTGAAACACGGATGCAACATTGTTTAAAATTGGTTGTTGTGCGCGCTGTTATGACTGATGACTGTAAAATTAGCGTATTTTGTTTACGCAAATACACACAATGAATCATGGGCAACCAAAAGTTTGAAAACATCGCATCGCGATTAACGTGTTCTAGTTTTATTTTTGGCAGTTCCGAATTTTAAAACTGGCATGCAGTTTGCAACAAACATGAAACTCTGAAGGATTGGCCTATTAGTTTCGCTACAACGTTTCGTTTGAGCAGCTCAGTTCCGCTCGCTGAAACGTCTGAGCGAATGCTGTAAATAACGGTTTCGGCCCGATGCGATTAATTTGCCAATATCGCGTTCCAGAAGATAAATTTTAAAATTGCATGTATGGTGAAATTGGTGTGCTTAATTATTTTCATAAATATGTAACATAATGTATTGCTCTAACTTTATCATCTAAGGCGTGGGAAGTCATTGAATATCGGAATGTTCAAATAAGATTCACCTCTAAATATCATTTGAATATAACAGTGAATTAAACACATTGGATATTATTTATTTTAATTTAAAGAATAAGGCACGAGCTACAAATTTATCTTATTTTGTAAGTCAGCTTTTGAAACGAGTTGTCAGTAATACCGACTGAGTCGAAATGATTATTTACAGCACTGGTCTGAGCACATCATAAGCGGTAGTTTAGACTATATTCAAAGTGTTTTCGATTGTCGCACCTGACCACGTTGGATTTTCAACATGAGTGTTTTAAATATAAAACATAGAACATTCAAACCAACATGAACTTCACTTCTTGACACGAGCAAATTCTTTTAAATTCTACTATAAAACATCTTATCTTGTGACAGCTAAGCCTATTTCGTCTGCGAATAACAGACTTCTTCAGTGTCAAGTGCTCGACTTGAAGCGAACATGGCAGTAGGTCTTGTATTTATACTAAATCTGTTTGTACATGTATGTGTGTGTTTTGGGTAGTTTATTTTCTACCTGCCAAATGACAAGGGAGTTACTTTTAATTTATCTATGTTCTTACCATGTGGTAGTTCGTCGTTTTAAATACCTTAAAATCTAGAAATTCCTGCCTGATCATTAGGTATTCCATTATTGTTGTATCGACAAAATAGGCCTATCTGTCAAACGACAAGCTTTGTCTAGTGGAATTTAAAGGGCTTCAGGACTCTAGTTAACTAGTGATAATTTAAAAAGTGTTTAAGTTTTATTTTTATTTTTAAAAAGGAAACAAGTGAAGGGTTGGTTTAAATTCTCCTGATTTTTCAATTACAATCGTAATACTTATACGTGGCAGCCCTAAGTTTCCACCTTTAAAATTGAAGAAATGTTCCATAAAAAATTAAAAAACGTTCCATAAAACACGTTTTTGCTCTGATGAAAATTTATAAAAAAATCAAAATGATCCATAAAATACATCAATGTGATCCATACTTTGTATAAAATTTAGCAATATTATGTCAGAAATGAACCGTTAAATATCTGAGGAATAATCGATAAAATTGTACGGATTACCCGTAAACATAAAGTAGATGGTCCATAACAGATTCAATAACTTTCCTTAAACTTGTAAAATTGATCCACAGAACGAAGCCATTGGGAACTAAAAGCTTTGAAAAATGAACAAAAAACTTCTAAAACTGATCCATAGCAAACCAACTTTGTACACTTAAACTTATAGGTATGATCCATCAGTTATGCTGGAAGTTTCCAATTTCCGGAATCATTTTTTAAATTTTGACAGTGGAGAAATCGTCCTTGATTGCGCTACTACTCAGATGTATTAAGATGTCCGTTTCTTCAATATTGCTGATTTCGCCTTTTTTTTCAGAAAGCTTACTTACTTTTGCGATCTCACGTTCCTTAAGGACCTCAACTGCGACACATGTTTCCCAAGAAATTTGGCAAAGAGCCCTCGTGAACGTTAAAACAACAGGTCAAAGTGTTATTTCATACCGGGCAAGTGGTTGATTCAGCTGTTTGCCAGAAGACGCGATGCTAACACTTTGGATATCAAAAAATCTTCCCGCCGCCACAATCCACAAAACAGCTCCGCAAAACCACATTACTCCAATGCGCTCCATCCTTGGCAGCAAACTTTTACCCGGATACCTAAAGGAACAATTTTCAAACTGATGTAAATTTCAAAATTTGTGCTTCCCTATGTTTAAACGATTTCAAATAAGATCCTTATGAGCCTTACAAAATTTGAACTCATTTAATTTGAAGTTGACTTGAAATTTATAAGGTAATTAGTATGGTAAACAACATATTTGTATCGCTCTAAAAAAAATGCTTAATCAATCTGCGTTCAAAGCATTCAGCTCAACAAATAGATCATTTCTGAGCAAATCTTTGCAGAACATAACTTTTCAAATAAATGTAAGGCATAAAAGCTGTTAACCATACAAGTCATTAGCGTATTGTACCTAAGCTCAACCAACTGCTTAGCAGGCAAGGCAGGCTTAGTAGGGCACAACAAATCGTGGCAAAATTTCAGCGAAACCTGAATAGTAACGCAGTTAGGGATCAATTTCCCAATCTTATGGATCAAGTGCCCAAAACTTCAAAAAACACAGACATAATTTATGGATGGCAAAGGGTAAATGCACCCTTCTTTTTGGGGAAATGCTCCTTAAACTTTGGAAAAATGCTCCTTAGATGCGTTTGCCCAGTATAACTCAATCGGAGGTATTAACTTTCTGGTTAGTGCTTGCCGGGTGTTTTGACGAGTCTTAAGTTTCTTCAAGATTGTATAGTTTTGACGGGTTTTAAGTTTCTGAATTTCAAAACGAAATTAAGACCCGTCAAAATGAAATTAAGTTTCTTCAAAATTAAATTAGAACTCGTCAAAATGAAATTTAAACCCGTCAAAACTACCTACAAGATTGCGTAGCGAAGCTCTGCTATACAATCTTGAAGAAACTTAAGACCCGTCAAAACAACCGGCAAGCGCTAACCAGAAGGTTAATACCTCCGATTGCATTATACCGAGCAAACGCAACTAAGGAGCATTTTTCCAAAGTTTAAGGAACATTTCCCCAAAAAGAAGGGAGCATTTACCCTGCTGCCATTTATGGATCATACCTATATGTTTTAGTGCACAAATTTGATTTACTATAGTTCATATTCATAAGTTTATAGTTCATTATTCATCGTTTTAGAGATCATTGTCAATTTATTTACGGAATATTTTCAATAATTTATGGATCATGTGCATATATTTCATTGCACAACGGTTATGTTCTGAGGATCAACATCGCAAGTTGAAGAAAGGCTATTAAACCATTTATGGATGATATTTAACGTGTTTATAGGTATTTCGTACAATTTTATTGATCATTCCAGAGATATAAAGACTGTATTCGATGAAATTTGGACACACGCAATTGTTCGTAACTTTTTAGCGTGTGGGTAAAAATTATTGAAATTTTAACTGAATGTATTTCATTGTGTTGTGTCAATTGTGTAATGAGTTTCGTGAAAATCGGTCGAGTGATTTCAGTGATGGCTTCGAATGAAGAAATAGTGCGCCATCAAATTTTGGGCACTCACTTCGAAAACCCAAACGCTTCTCATCGATGGATCGGAAAACAGCTCGGAATCGCACATTCAACCGTATCTCATGTGATCAAAACGTTCAAGGACCGTAAGACAACCAAGCAGAAAAATGGTAGTGGCAAAAATTGTGGCACATCAAATCCGGAGAAGGCCAGGATGGTATTGAACCAATTTAAGCGTTATCCCAACATTTCGATCAGGGATGTTGCGAAAAAGGCGAAAGTTTCAATTTGTTTTGTGCAGAAAACAATGAAACGTTCTGGATTACTTGTGTACAAGGTCCAGAAGGCACCAAACCGGAGCGATAAACAGAACTCGGTGGCCAAAACTCGTGCAAGAAAACTGTACAGGGAGTAGCTCACAAAACCGTTCTGCATTGTGATGGACGATGAGACCTACATTAAAGCCGACACCAAACAAATGCCAGGACAGGAACACTACGTCGCCACTTCTAAGTTGACCGTTTCGGAGGGTGTACGGAAGAAGAAACTGTTGAAATTCACCAAAAAATTCCTTGTCTGGCAAGCGATCTGCGGATGTGGCAAAATGAGTCAGCCCTTCATCACCTCTGGGACCGTCAACGGACAAATCTACAAGGACGAATGCCTCCAAAAACGACTTCTGCCCTTCTTGAGATCTCACGATGGCCCGACATTGTTTTGGCCGGATTTGGCATCTTACCTCTATGCCCGGCCCGTCTTAGACTGGTACAAAGATAATAATGTAGTTTTTGTACCAAAAGACGTCAACCCTCCAAACACTCCGGAACTTCGCCCAATTGAAAAATTTTGGGCAATCATGAAGGCAAAGCTCGTTAAAACTCCAAAACTGATAGAAAATGAACTTGAACTAAAGAAAGTGTGGTTAAAAGTAAGTAAGCAAGTCGGTCCTATCATTGCCCAAAATTTGATGTAAGGGGTCAAGGCAAAGGTGCGGGCATTTGGGTTGGGAGAATAGGTTCAATAAACCAATGATGTCAAAACTTAACCATTTTGTAGTACTTTATTTCCAGAAAGTTTGAAAAGAATCGGGCTCAAGGAAAATTTTTGGTGACCTATTTTGTGTGTCCAAATTTCATCGAATACAGTCTTTATAACGGTACATTTTTGACTTTTATTGCTAAATTTTATGTAAATAATGGATCACATCGATAAATTTTAAATATCATTTTCATTTTAATGAATATTGGCAAGAGTTTTATGGGTCCTGAGTGCGTTTTTTTATGGATCGCTTAATAGTTTTTATATGCAAAAGTATGTTTGCCCTTATACGCTCGTAAAAGTGTTTTTTTGAAAAAACATTTTTTTAACTTGAAATGAATATTTAATGTTGCTTTGATTCTCTCATCTTTTATCTGTAATGACTTCTAACTCAGTGTAGAGAATTTTTGATACGACACACTGTGGCCACATAAAATCCTACCACTTTGGCAATCTCTTTTGGCGTCTTCTGGGCGAGCAGTGAACTCGAAATCACTTCATTGGTGAACATGATGTGATAGGAAGCCACCACCAGTGCAGGACATGCCATGGCGTACAGTTCCTCCTAATGGCAAGATCAAACTGTACATACCCGTAATCACCAATCCGTTTATCACTTTTATCGATTGATCCGGTATCTAATTCACAACCAGATAGGTTTATTTCACTCCTGAAGAGTGGGGATGTTCCAAAGAATGTAAAATTTAAGTTAACTACCAAGCATCCCTCTGAAGTCATGGTATTTGAAACGGTTCCTAAAAAGGACGGATTTTACATTGTCCATGTTTGATCGATCTTCTTTGGATCTGTCGTATGATTCATTCACATATTTACTAATGTTGTGTGACAATTCATTATCCAGCAATACTAGCGTCATATTTGCAACATTTGTTAACAGATAATTGAAATCAATTATCTGCTCATTACTAGTAACTGATCATGCTTAAGTTGCTGGTTAATGCATTTGCTACACACATTACCGATGATGATGATGGCTGGCTTATACCGTTAATTCCACTCAACCGCCTTACCGAAAGATGGCTGCCAACTAGATCATACTTATTTCGCTCATGGTTGCTCCAACCGGCTGGCTACAGATTCATCACTAGCATGGTTAACCGACTGCATAACCAATGGCTGCCTAGCAACGGTTGCCTTGCCAAAAGCGATAGAGCCATTATCTACCAGGCCAATGGTTGTTCGCCAGAGCACTTTCCAGGGTATTTGTCACCGCCACCTGTCATTTCAATACCGGCTCAATGCCGCTCTGAATAGTTCCAAGGCTGCCGGAGCGAATGAAGTATTCTAAGAAGGGGGACCCCCTTTTATATCGTTCACAGGTCTCCCTTACTTAAATTTTAAGTCTGTGCTAGGAAAATACTTGACATTTAGTAGCTTTACTCTGCAAAACCAAATTATAAGGCTTCATCATATATTTGCGTTATTTTCAAAAGTCTTATGTTGAAAATCAAGTTTTCAATGCTGGAATGGACGCGTAGAAATATTTCTTATCGATTGGGGCAAACATTTTGAAAATGTTTGGAGAAATTACTGAGATATTAACGTTCAAAACCTGACCGGTTTTCGTGACGGTCGCGGTAGGTTTTTTTTTAAATTGTACCCCAGTTTAGAAAACAAAGACGTTGTCCCACGTCAAAAAGAATCTACGGATAACTGTGTCGGCAAAAGGGCTCCCGATATCTGATGACTTTTTTCTTTTTCCGTAGGTCCGTGTATTTTCTTTTTTTTTTGTAAATTTTGAATCTTAATTCTTCTTTAAGTACATTCTAGATGGTTCTTAGGGATACGTTGAGATCATTTGCCATTTAAATCACTGATGGGCAAGGTTCTCGACGAACTCGTTCTCGTACCGTTTTAACCTACTTTGAACCAGCTTTTTCCTTATCGATAGTGCCTGACTCCTTCCATCTCCGAAAAGTACGATCGCAAATGAGCGAACATTGTACAGTGTGTCTCACAATAGGTGTCACCTTTTCTCAGTCTAGGTTTATTTGGGTAATTTTAACAACAGAATTGATTATACCCGTTTTGGGTGTATTCTTTTTACAGCTTATTTCTGAAGATACATAAGCGATTCCGTTTGTTTATATTTATCAGCTACCATGGAAGCCATACGGGAGCAAGTTTTAAAATTACAATGGCAAAAGCTTAGACCGTGTCAGATATTCAATAGCCTTACGCAGTTCGGAGTGCGTAAGCGTTTTGTTTTTCGTGCCTTAAAACGGTTCAAGGAAATTGGAAGTGTCCATATTCAACACCAAGGAGGTGCCAGGCGAACTGCCAGAACGAAGAAAAAGATCAAATGTGTGAGGGAGCGCATAATCCGTAGACTTAATCCGGCCGTAAAATGAGCAAACAATTGCAAATATCCCCTGCTTCAATTAACAGGCTCCTCAGACATGATCTGGAATACAAGCCATTCAAAAAACAACGGGTTCACGGGTTGACAGCGTCAAAAGCAAGCCAGGGTCCAAAGAAGCAGAAATCTTTTAGTTCGGCACGCTGACTGCGAGATTTTATTCTCGGATGAAAAGCTCTTCCTCCTTCAGGACAGTCATCATCAACAAAATGATCGTGTGTATGGCAAAAGTCTTGCCAATATTCCAAGAGATAAACTAGCTGTAGAACGCTATCAGAATGTGTCGTATCATGGTGTGGGGCGCCGTTTCACAAAAAAGAAAACTTCCTCTTCTTTTCATTTGAACCTAACGTAAAAATCAGCACTGAATATTACATCGAGCAGGTTTTGAAGAACCACATGTTTCAACGCTGTATGGAAATACAACATATTGTTTCCAACAGGACTCGGCTCCAGCTCACAAGGTAAAGAAGACACAAGCGTGGTGCGCGAAAAATTTGCCCGAATTCATCACAACCCACTTGACTACTTTGTTTGGGGTTATATGATTCAACATATACGCCCTACGAAAGGGCTTACTTAAGATCGATTCAAGAAACATTTGGTTGATATTTGAGACCAAATTCCTCAGGACAGGGTTTACAAAGCGTCTGCGCAAAGTTATCAAGGAAAAGCAAAGTTATCAGATTCAAATTGAATTAATATGGTTTATTTCTATAACATGTATCTTTCAAATGAAAAATAAATGCTATGATCTGGTTGATTTGTTTTGCTGCAATCCCATTTTGTTTAGTGACCCCTATTATGAGACACCCTGTATTCAAATGCAGTATGTTAAACAAAGTAAATCCACTCCGGGAGTGCACTGTAAATTATTCAATTGATTTATCAATTGAATTGTATTGGAACAGTATCTAATACTGTTAATAATTGATGAAGTAACAGGTAGTTTAACAAACATGCTAAATTTCAATTAGTTAAATTTTGATCATTTTTTATACTAATTTCTTTCTAGTATCCCACAAACATGGAAAATACTAGCGACAAACGTTACACAATTAATAGATAATAACAAGTTATTAAAAATACATCAAAGAATTGTACTAAAACGCGATATATGGGGTGGATAAACTTTGTTGACATACTGTATATATTTTAGAAATCATGCACCAGATGGCATTAATATGTGTAGAGAGTCTTTTACACTGAAATAGAAAACTGCTTCCGTTATTTGCGCCAACCCTGTAGAATCAAAATCACTGTAGCCTTTGAGTAATGATTCAAACTAAAACGAAAAAATGTTATGTCAATGTTTGGCGATGATTTTCTTTCTAATTCTGTCTGGCAAAGGCAGTTAATTCATAAATTAAGGGTGATTCACCTCCGTGAGGTGAATCTAGGTTAGGTCGTTATTGAAAATGTGAACTTCCTGAAATCTATCTATTTAAAATGGAGTGCAGTTGATCCTTTGTACAATTTCACTAATTCTACTACATAAAGAAGTAATAATCTTTATGCTATGACTTTGGAACTATCAGCTCCTGCAAATGCCATAACCAAACGCGAATCAATAACAGCCCAACGCATTGAAGCAATCGTTATTTACAAGGTAAAATCCATGTAATAAATGTTTCATACAAGCTTTTTCGAAAGCACAGGGCATTGCATTGTGGGAAATGGAAACAGCGATATCGAACAAGGCAGCAAAACATGTACGATACTGATTTGGGTCGTGGTGGAATATCGAAATACAAACTACGAGCAGCTGCTGCTGGTTGGTGATGAAGAAAATGGCTTGGGAGCTCAGACCCCCTGGTGGAAAGTGTTAAAATTATGAGCTCAACATTCCCATGGCAGAGCGAGGGCACCGAGCGACCAAATGCCAAAGCGAAACGAAAGCTTTATTCTTTTTCATTAGCCTTCTGCTGTTGGTGTACATTTTTACGGTTTTATGATTGTTTTATGAGAATGCGTTTAATTTTCCGGAATGTAATCTGGTATTAATGGAATGTGCTTAAGCGGCGGTTGCTGTCTGCTATTGACGATGGCTGGCGAAATAAAATGATTATGCGACGACAGAGAGCCAGAGCTGAACCGATTGTGTGACCAAATGCGGGAATTTATTCGGCTGAATTTGATGACATAGCTATTTTTTGATAATTACCACGATTTGTCGATGTGAATTGTTCTGAATAAGCGTTCAAATGTGTTACCGCAAAAATTTCACAGGGTCTACGAGCATTTTAAGAATTCTATTCATCTTTATAGTTGTTCTAAGGACACACTTCATTACCCAGCTTCATTCATGATTCATGCCCATTCATAAACTGCTCAATCAAGCGAATCGCTTCTCTCCACAACCAAAACCTTTTCTCTCAAAAGCGAGCATCGAAAATTAAGATCTCGCTCATGTCGATGGGCTTTTCATCAAGTTCGTCACGCCAACGGCATTCCTCCTTTGGGTTCGATCCTAAATGAAAAGACGTCTTCTTTTCACAGGGAGCTCACAGAGACCGGTACGCACTTGCTGAACGTACAGAACTGAACAAAGTTTAGTGTTTTACATTTTTCAACCTATTTAATAGACCTTCTGCTTGCTCTTCCCTTAGAAGTCGAAAATAAAGGCATAACTGTCTGCCACACAGCGTCACTGAGGCAACACCAACTTGAGCGTGGTTAATAAATTTAGTTCGCCTTACCGCAAACCACAAATGGAGGAATTCGGTTCGCCACCCCGTCTCCCATAATTGCGCCCCACTTCCGGTCTAACAGATGCTGCTACTGTTAAGAAAACGGTCGTCTCAAACCATGCGGCATTATTTCACATTCTTTACGGGTGCACACTTCCTTGGAAGTTGGACAATCTACCCCCTCGTTCCCCGTCTGCTTCAAACTAAAGCAAAAAGAAATTATAAGGGAGCAGAGTTTTCCCACAATTCTTTTCTTTTTTCGTTGCGTGAAAGCTTTTCTTCCGTAGCGAATTTTTCCTTTGCCCAACGATGACGGCGGACGGTTCAAAGGAAAAGTCTCCTCCTAGCTACTTGAAAAATACATCGAAACAATACAATGCACGTGTAACAATAGAATGTCTGTGTGTGTGAAAGAGAGAGACAGCGATGGGAAGAAACAGAATAAAAAGGAATATTCAAGAATAGGCCCCTTCCGGGTGAACGCCGTTCTCGGGGAAGACAATAAATTCATCACGTCGTTTCGGTCGCCTAGCGGTCCTCATCGTGGTTGAATGTGTTTGAAATTATCGACGGAAGCGGAAGGGAAAGCATGCATACACGAGCAGAAAGAATCGGCCTTCAGGAAGTGGAGGTTAATTTTCTTTTTATTCGGGTCGTTGTTGTGGGAAGCTCGATTCGGGGCTAAAGAGACTTTAGTTTTCGGAGTTTTTGATACCGTTGTGAGGAAAAATAACGAAAAATAGTTTTCACCATAATCAAAATGTTCCAGGTTTGCATCAAATCGAAACTGTACCGATAATGAGTTAACGGTACCTTGTTTACTCTTACGTACAAGTTACTTTACCAATCAGACCAAGGCCGGGGCGACTTCTGCTGTATACTGAAGTTGTCTCCATTCTATTCGGTTCATGGCTGCAGTCTGCGAAGGATCCGCAGGATGCCTTCTACTTGATCGATCCTCGTTGCGCGCCACATCTTGTTGTGCCCGTTAGATTGTTAACAAGAATAATTTTCACTAGGCTGTCGTCCGACATTCTTGCGACATGCCCAACCCATCGTAGCCGACCGATTTTAGCGGTGTGTACGATGCGAGGTTCTCCCAGCAACTGATGCAAATCGTGGTTCATTCGCCTAATCCACGTTCCGTTTCTCCACCGTAGATCATACGCAACACCTTTCGTTCAAAGACACCAAGGGTTCGTTGGTCCTCCACGAAAAATTTCCATGCTTCGTGACCATAGAGGACTAACGGTCTAATTAATGTCTTGGAGATGGGCAACTATAAAGTTCAGCATACTCTGTTCGATCTTAGCGTTCTTCGGAGTCCAAAGTAGGCACGATTGCCAGCCTTTGTATCTCTCTACTGCTGTCGGCGGAGTCAAACAATTGGACAGACTTCCTGAAGATCGTTCCACTCGTTTCTATCCCCGATTTTTGAATCACACCTTCCAATGCAATGTTAAATAGCAAATACGACAATCCATCCCCCTACTGTAACCCTCTCGAAGATTCGAAGAGACTCGAGTGTGCCCCTGAGACTCGAACGACAAGCATCACTCAATCTATGGTTGCTTTGACCAACCGCATCAGTTGTTCTGGAAATCCATGTTCGTGCATAATCTACCATTATTGCTGGTCGCGATCGATTGTGTCGTAAGCTTATTTGAAATTGATGCAAATATTATGTGTGGGCACATTATATTCGCAACATTTATGCAACATTTGTGCGTTTCCAGGCGAAATGACCTGGAAATGTGGAAAATTATTTTCGATATTTTTTTATTTGAATGAAACTTTGCATGCACGTTTGGCTCAGGAGACTGAGCATTTTCCGCGCTAACATAGATTTTTGTGACACAAGAGTCAGTTTTAAAAAGGGCGTAAGCATTTTGAATTGCACATCAATTAATAATTTGTAGCTCGAAAACCTTTGGTTGTACAAAAAAACTGTCTAAGAACAAATTATGACCCTATGCGTGAGGGTTGTGGAAAAAACATACACTGAGAAAACCATTTTTTTTTTCGGAAAAAAAAATATTGACAATTAACATGAAAATTTAACTAGGTACATATTTGCGAGAGTAACCGTATTCATTTTATATATTGTGATTTTTGAAATATTTAAAAAAATTTAAGCAGTTCATGATGACCTTCGTAAGAGCATCCGTTAATACGACCGAAAATACGACCTCTTCATAAGTTTTTCTAGATTTTCCAACAAAAAAAGTTGGTTTTTCGAAATACATAATAAACTTTACGCTACTCTCTCTTTGACCGCAAGATGATTGAATGAACAGTTCAAATAAAACAGATTATAAACTATAGAGGTTGCATAGCGCTACTGTTCGTCTTGTTCTCACACGCGAACGTGCCGGGTACATAACTGTCAAATCGCATACTTTTCACGTTGAACGTTATGTCCCTAGCCTTCTTAAACCAGGAAAAGATATTTACCAACGACGTCAACGCTATGGGTTCTCTACAATTTATAAACTGATTTGTTCAAATGTTGGACCAACTTACCACCTGCCTGAATTTTAGGTAGCATCAAAGGTTCTCAGTAGCTTGAAAAACTCGTCCGTTGGGGAGCCCGCTGCTGGGTATTGTCGATAGTATTCCTAGAAATCTAAAGCTACCTTTACTTGGTTTATAAATTCGTTCCACTTCTCCGAAAGCATCAGTAACAAATTTGTTTTGAGTGTTTAATAATTGTTTCAAAATGGAATTCAATAAGGAAATGGAATTCAATAATTCAATAATAAGCTTTTGAAAATAACATTTTCAAGGAACCGGAGGAATGTAATGCATTTGAAATATCTTTCGACCAGCAGATTTCAACAGACCATTGTAATTTAAAGACCCTCTTACAACCAGTTTATGAATTTGTATCATATTTTACCAAAAAGTTAGAAGAATTGGTCACTCGTGATTATATCAAAACCGGAAAATCATCGTTTTTGAGACACACGAAAAATAATTTAAGCAATGGCAAAGTTGTCATAGTGTGTGATTTTTTCCAAAAATTATACATTTGTTCTTCAAGATGCCATTCAAAGTAGTTATTAGAATAATATCCAAGCCACAATTCATCGTTTTGTTATTTACTATGTCAAATCAGGAGCGCTTTATCGTTATATCGGAAGCACTTGAACATGACACAATAGCGGTTCAGGTATTCATTTCAAAACTAATGAGCTTTTTGAAAAACAAACTAACGCAGTTGAAGAAAGCGATATTTATGTCTGATGGAGCTGCATCCCAATATAAAGATAGAAAAAAAACTGCAAGCCTTTGTAAATTCAAATCAAAATATAGCATAGATGCTGAATGGCATTTTTTCGCTAGTTCCCATGGCAAGGGGCCATGCGATGCAATTGGTGGCACATTAAAACGAATGGCAAGAAACGCAAGTTTAGCTAAAGGACATTAACACCCAATAACAACTGCAAAAGAATTATATGATTGAGCCAATCAGAAAAATAATGACTGCTTAACGAAAATGTCATTTTGTTATGTATTTTATGAAGACTATGAACAGGGAGTTATAGAAAGGAGCAATATCTTTCAGCAAACTAAAATGATTACTGGTACACAAAAATATCACTCTTTTGTTCCGCGTTCAGATCATCAGATAGAGGCAAAATTGTTTTCAAATGATGTAGGACACTTCTCTTAACTAATCCAAATGTAGAAACAATATATCAGCGCCAACATTTGATTAGGGCGAATCTGCTTTTGTAAACAAACACTTTGTCTGAGAATTTATCGGAAGTTGAATACAATTTCTTCAAATTAAATATATCAGCTGATAGAGATAAAGCTCCTTAAAAAGTGCTTAATTTGTATTTGTGACCTTTTTTTCAAGAGAAAATGACTACGAAAGCCATTGTTTACAAAAGAAGATACGCCCTAATCTAATGTTGGCGCTTATATGTACTTTAGTATGCGCATTATAAATTGTAAATTCAAGTAAACTAAAATAAAAGAAAAAAAATTTCAATCATTTTCCCCTATTTCTTATGCTGTTTATAGAATCGTCTTGCTGGCTAAGAGTGAGCTGTGGAAAACTAAACGCATATTTCGAAAATGCTATTTTTTGTGATGCTGGAGAACTACGAATAATTTATGAAAAGGTTGTATTTTCTGCTGGAAATATACTGTATCATCGAAACACGTTTATTTTGGCAAATAGTTGAGATTTTAAAAATGCCTTAAAAGTTTACCTTACACACTTAGAAAATTTTACAGTATTCGGTAATTTTTTACCGAACTTTCAACAGCTGAACGTTCGGTAATCCAATTTACCGGATTTTGGTGAAATTGTACAGTATTCCGGTAAAAAATTACCGGAACTTGTCAAATTTTACCGAAATCCGTTAAATCGGATTACCGAACGTTCAGCTGTTGAAAGTTCGGTAAAAAATTACCGAATACTGTAAAATTTTCTAAGTGTGTAGGGACACTGTTTTCACTTCCGATCTCTCCACTCTGAAGTTTTCACCAAAACTGACGTTAGAGCTTCAAGTTCTTACACACAATGTATAAAGTATAAAATAAGAAGCAAAATAGGCATATGTTAAACGAAAATTTTAAAAATACTGTTTGAACCATTTTACCCCATATCTTTTAAACCGTTCATCTCACCGTTTTGCTGTCACAGAGAGAGTTGTATTTCGAAAAACGTTTTGTGGTTACTAGAGAAACGCGAATAATTTATGAAAATCTATGAATTTATGAAATTTTTGTGTTTTTGAATATTAATTAAATTGGAAATATCTCGAGATCGGATGCTCTAACGAGGATCATCATAAGTAGCTTAAATTTTTTTTAAATATTTCAAAATTCAGATTATATCATCAGAATACGTTTATTTACGCAAATATTAGAATTTTGAGAAATGCACCGAAAATTGATGTTCTAGAAACTTTTTTCCTAATATTTTTCCATCCTGGAGTCTTCGCTCAAATTTGCGTAATTACTTCAAATTTTTACAGTCAAAATATAAAAAAAATAAGACATTCTATTTTTTTTTTTTTGAGATATTCAAATTTTATTGTTGATTTCCGATTTTTTTCCGAAGTTTTTTTTTTTCTCAGTGTATATTTTTTACAACCTTCACACATAGGGCTTGTTTTAAGACAGTTTTTTTGTACAACCAAAGTTTTTCGAGCTACAAATTATTTATTGAAGTGCTATTCAAAATGCTTACGGCCTTTTTAAAACTGACTCTTGAGTCCAAAAATTGTTTGCATCAGTGGAAAAAACTTGCTTTCGTGGGTAAAACGTGTGTACAAATTTTTAATTAAATCGGAGACACTCGAAGCTGGTCAGTAGGCCATTTCGGCTGGAAACGCTCATTTGCCGAATCTGGTCCATAGAAGCGCGATCTGGTTTTACGTACAACATAGAGCAGATTGTTCTTAGATTTATCAACTTTAGGAGATTTGACGATTATTTTGAACATGAGCATGAGCATTATTGGGCGGCCCTTGATCAACTGTAATTACACAGAGAACCGACGAATGATGCTTGAGACTAACATACCTCCTTGACCCGTAACGCTGGTAGATCACCTTTTCGTGGTGCGTTACGGGGTATCAGATCTACCACCGAACCCTAGTCTGAATTAATTCAAACTAGGGAACATATTTGTTTTTGTAATCAAAGGAACATATATTAGTCCTTATTACATTTTATGTCTTGTGAAAAGTGACAATACTCGGATTGAGCCACCGAGGATGAGCTTGGAATAAGGGAAACATGGTTAGTATTCATTTATGTGAATTCTCATTTTTCTATTTGATGTTCTATAGTTTGAATTGGTTATGACAAGGGTTCTGATACATGGTCAGTATCGGAGTCATTGTTTGTTTTCTTTGCAATTAATCTGGTTTTGACTGATAAAGGGGCGTGCCTTTGAAGAGTGCTCTCACTCCTCAAAGAGTTTAAATAGCGGAAACTTTCAATAAAACTCGATTCATTGCCAACAAAACAAACAATGACAACTGTAACAACACCGAATACTTCATCATTTCTCAATAGTGATGAAGTAACTCGACATGCACTAAACAAAGGATACGGGATATACTACAATAGATCAAATTACTGGTCGCAGTGGTTTATGTTCCCGAACAGAGGAAAAAAAACATACCTCCTTACATAGAAAATGATGATCATAAATGCTGGTCAAATAATGCAAGGGTAAGAATGTGTTTCAGTAATACTCGCTTTGTTGGAAGCCGAGGACTCATCTGCACCTCTACGAGAAATCACTAGGATGTTGGTTAAAAGGGTTGGGTTGCTTACACTGTTACGTTTGGTAAACGATACGGTGAATTCTTATTTTCATATTATTCTTCATTTAGTTGGGTTTGATAAGATGCACAGATATATATTTAAATATTGGTACCGATTTAAACCAAAGGCAAGGATGCCATCAAAGCTACTCACAAAGTGTGTTGATGGTTTTTTATTTTGAAGACAAGGCTCATAATACTTTTGATACACCAATATTTTTTTTTGCGATTTATTGTTATTTTTGCCGCTTTGGGCGAGGTTCACCGGCTGCTGTCCACTCAACTGCCTGCGAATTTACTCAGGAGTGTAGTTATGGATCCATGTTTTGTCCATCGTTACCGACGCAAAAAGTCCTTTTCATTTCGCCAAAACAGCTTCAAACAAGACTCGGAATCATCGACTTTTTGTTCTTTGTGGTCCACTGTGAGAAAACGCGGCACCCATTTTAAAAACAGCTTTCTCGTGGACAAATGTTCAAGCAAAATTAAGCACGCGTTCCTTTGAAATCTTCAAAGGGTCAGCTATCTCCTGCAACGTCATTTCGCGGTTTGCCAAAAAGAGATTGTGGACTTTTTTAATGTTTTCCGGTGTAACCACCTCTCTTTTGGCCGACCAGACCGTGGCGCATCATCGGTGTCCTTACGACTACGTTTAAACTCAGCATACCACTCAATGATGGTGGATTTTCCCGGTGCAGAGTTTGGATAACATAAGTCTGATAAGTCAAGTTTTTGCTTCAATGGTATTTTGTCCCGGAAAAAAAAACAATGTTCAATTGACTCGCGAAACTCTTTTAATTCATTGTCTTGAGAATCACAGAAGTAGCATGACTAAAACCACTGTAGTTTCGGAACTAACAGTCGGAATGCCGTGAAGCTATCTTTTGAAGGTTGGTACTTTCTAAAAAAAAACAGCATTACATTTTCGGAGCTTGGGATATATTCCGGGAACTACTGTAACTAAGTCCTTCTGGAATCCACTTACAGATCAAGCATAAATCCGGGTATGCGGCATATAAAACTTATAAATTTTTATGAACAATCTCATAGATGGACATTTTGAGGGTTTGTGGTGGCATTAGCTGCTTCCTGAGATAATCCGAAAATAATAGCTGTCCCAGAAGAGTGAACAATTTCTGAGTGGTTTGTGAACTTGGCATTCGACATATCAAACTTCATGTTTTATAAAATCAACAAACTCGATAGTCAGGATGCTTATTGGTATAAGCGTAGATAAACTTTGTGCATTTCGGTTACATATTTAATTCTTGTTGTAGTTAATCATTGTGAGACAGAAAAAACAATTCTATTTTTTTTTTTTATCTCGTTCCAGGTATGTATCAGCAATTCACCATCGTTATCGCAAGACAAGGCTCCCGTACAGTATGTAGAATATCCGACATGGTGAAGTATTTTTCGTTAAGACAATGTTCAATCAATTATGGATAAAACATAACTTTTGAAATGAAAAGGGTAATGGGGTCCTTTTTTTGGGCGTTCGTTTGTTCGAATTACTTTTTCTCCCTTGAATCATACGTAGAGCAGTCGGTAAAGCGCGGCTACAAAGCACGACTGTGCTGGAGTTGGTTGAGTTGTATTTTTGATCTGGTCTAGAGATTGTTCGGATGGGAAACTGTACTTGGCTTATACATATATTATTTCACAGAAAGCTAGTCACATCAAAAGACCGCAAGTAAAATTGTGAGGGTGCTTTCAAAGCAATAATTTCCACAATTTGACCTAGTCCACAGCTTTTCGGAAGGTTCTTTTAAACATAATTTTTTTGAGATACTTCAAGTTTTGCTTGATTCCTCAATAAAGATCAATGTTACAGCATAACAAAGTTAACCGTGTTGGTTGCGGATCACTGTTTTATTTACAGTCTATTTTGTTGTACACACTTTACTGCTCGAAAAAAAAATAACTGTTAAAATGCATAAATGATCTCAAAGGCAGTTATCTTTGTTGAGAATTTTGCTTAAAATTGGTGCTTTAATTTCACTTAAATTGCCTTTAAAATTTGCCTAAATTTTGCTGAATTGTTCGTTGGAATTACTACCTCTGAATTGTCGTAAAAATTCATGTGGGTCTCATTGTAATCTAATGCAGTTCTAAGGACGCCTTAAAATTCACTTACTTACATTTTGTGCTCAAAAACTTATATGAGGAGGTTGGATGTCAAGGGCAGTGACTGACAATACCCTTATTTTGATTGACTTAGTTTAAAAGTTTGTGTGTATTTAAGGGTCATCCCTTAGCTCAGTCGGTAAAGGCGCAGCTACAAAGCAACACCATGCTGGAGGTGGCTGGGTTCGATTCCTGGTCTGGTCTAGGCATTTTTCGTTAAGGAAAATTTCCCGACTCCCTGGGCATAGCGTATGATTGTACTTACCACACAATCATACTAATGCAAAAATGGTACTTGGCATCGAAAGCTCTCAATTAATAACTGTGGAAGTGCATTTAGAACACTAAGTTGAGAGCAAGCAATAGGCTAATTGCGAAAGCAATAAGCTTGAAATGCTAAAGAAGGAGATGAAGTGTATTTACCAACCCTACCCAAGCAACACGCAACCGTCAAAATTATTTGAAGGAACTTGATGGTGCCTCAAATCAGTTACACAGCGTTACGTTAACCAAATTGCAACAAATGTGCGGCTAAGAAATGCAAAACGCATGCAGTATCTAATCTAACCTAATCCAATCTCACACTAACGCAGCCGATTCATGAGAGCATCCTGGAAAATGACGACTTCTTGAACACATCTTTTTTCTTTTTAACGGGCAGGCCTACTGCGTAGCATGTGCCGCAGAGAGAATTCCAAGAAAAAGAGCGATTCTAGAAAAGGTGTCATAAATTGCTCTACTACTTCGAATCAAGGGAAGGAAAAAAGCGTTGACCTCCCGTACCAAACGCTTCCATATAGAGCTAAATAATGTGATAGTTTGTATTTTATCGCTGGGAGCATAGATGCTAGAAAGATTAGTTTATGCTCCTTTTGCCTGTGGGTGAACGTTTGGCATTTGAACCAATAATTTGGCATTTGAATCAAAATCTGGCAATAGTTTTCTAATCTCGCTCATTGAAATATGAAAATAAAAATCACAAATAAGTAAATTCGTCTTCATACGATTTCACACCCATGAACCGCTGCTATGTTCCCAATATGAATGAATGTATATGTTCCGCTCTCCTACTTGAATGTAAATGTATTCACATATTCAGCAGAAGAAGAGAAACCGCTGCTACTCAGCACTGTCAAAAAAAAAAAAATCCCGGTGAATGAAAGAAATGGATGAAACGACAATGGACTCGTCTCCGCCACTCAGTGTACTCATCTCCCTCTCAAAAAACAGCTGGCCTCACCGCGCGCACTACCGCGAATCATACATCATCGAATACCGAATACCATGAGAATGAGCGGGACAGCAACACGATCGTTCATTATACCATCCTACAGTCACTCATTGCTGTAAATTTTCTATGAATCTGCTGTGTGCTATCTCTTAAGAGTGAACCGCTGCTAGAATTCATTTCATTTTGAGTTCCGTTAGTGGCATTAACGAACTACTATGGTATAACTTACCGAGATGATACTATTATGCGCATCCAGGGCATCTCCATAAAGAGGAAGAACGTTGGACTTACCGAATCGATGATTGAGGCAAATAATCCCATATACACTCAGTAGCAAAAAAAAAAGCCGAGCAAAATTTTGCTTCAAAAAAACGTCATGTTCAACCTTCTGTAACTTTATCAGTTATCAATATTTTGACACCACTATAACCAATACATTGACCTCATGTGACCAAAATTTTATGTTGATTAGTTTTATAAATATGAAGTTTTCAAAACACATGTGAAAAAAGTCGTTTTTGTTCATACTAATTTCAAAAATCCGTATATCAGTGAAAACTTTAGGTAGCATATTAAAAATTTCACCATAGCCTAAAAAAATGTAGGAATAATGTAAAACAAAATTTTAACTGTTTCCATCCAGTGGTTTGGACCACAGCTCGCGTCAAAGTTGATGCACCAACATGAGTATTTCCCTTGTTCACTCGGTATTGACCATGCTAAAATATCGGTGCAAAAAAAGCCGAGGCAAATTTTGCTCGGTTTATTTTTTGCTACTGAGTGTAGGTTATTTTGTCCCTACCATTTCTAAAGATACCGTTGTCTGGAGCTGTTGTCAACACGTCTGCTCGGCACCGGCTGGTCGCTCTGCATACAACAGGTCGCAAAAAACATCGCACCGAGGTTTGTCTTTCGAGCCTTCGCCGTGAAGAGAAAAAACAGCTTCCAACACCAAAAATGCACCAGCAAGAAACGAAACTTCATTACACCCGCAAAGGCCATATAATTGCAAACCACTTCACTATATTTTAATTACAGCAGAGCCACAAATTCATCAAAAAAAAACATTTTTTTCACGCTCCGACAGAAAATTTCGAGACCGCACTTTACAGTGTTCCCAGTATCCACAAAAAAAAAAAAAAAGCATGCAGTATAGACAAAAAGTCATGTCTGTTCGCTGTAAAACGGCTCAAGTAGGTCAAATATTGACCAAATTTACATAGCATACAGTTTAGGCTTTGGTCTTGATTCTCCTTATTATTTACTTACATATGCTGGCCCAACGTCCTACTAGCACCGCACCTGCTTTACGTTATTTCTCCATAAAACACGGTTGAGGGCTGCTTGTCTCCAGTTTCTAGAATGCCACAAACTTCGAAGGTCTTGCTCCACTTGGTTTTAACCAACTTGCTCGCTACGCTTCTCTGCGTCTTGTACCGGTCGGATTCGAAGCAAACACCATTTTTGCGGGGTTGTTGTCCGACATTCTTACAACATGTCCTGCCCATGTACCCTTCCAGATTTAGCGACTTTCTGACTACTGTGTTCGCTATAGAGCTGCGCCAGCTCGTGGTTTATCCTTCTCCTCTATACGCCGTTTTCACATACACCGTCAAAGATGGTCCTAAGCACGCGTCGTTCGAAAACTCGAAGTGCTTGCAGGTCCATTGATTCCGAGCATTTTCCATTGATTCTTCTCATGCTATTCCTATTTTCTATTTACTAATGAAATTGACTGGCCGGTATATTGAGAAACTTATACGAGTTTTTAGCAAACTTATGTCGGTAAACGCATCAGTTTTTAAATCCGTAGGTCAAGGATTCGATTCCCGGTACAGTCAAATGTCTTTTCTGGTGATCAATGAATCGCAATGAATACCGTAAAATACTAAGATGTTCTTCAAAGGACATTAACAAAAAAAACATACCCTCTTCAAACGTAACATGACGTAAACATGTCGAAAAGTTTCTGAGTAAGTTATTCCAAAAATAAATTATTGTACCACTTAAAATTTGCCATTACTACTCCGGAAAAAATCACAAAATATCCAAATAAATTCAACAATTACCAGTTTTAGAATATTTTACTGCGAGAGATTTTAAACATAAAACAAAAAAAACTTTCAAATTTTGGGAATGGAGGAAAATTTAAACTAATACCCAACGGTTTATTTAGTGAATTTTTTAAATTTTCCAATCTGTTGTTGTGACAAATAAGGTAAGATTGCTGTCACAACTAGAACTGTCAATTAGAATAATTATCTCGAAACGTGCTTCCAAAACCGGCTACTACCTTACTACTACTACGATCTGTTTTGGCATAAAATATTAAAAAAAAAATCACTAGGTATTTTTGTACATTTGGTACTTTGTTGGAAAATGAGGACTTTCGGTTTAATCAAAATATTCATTGTGACATGTAGTGAAACATCTTCTTAACGAAATTGCGATTTTCCAGCAGATTTTAACACGTATCGGTAAAACAATATACAATCAGTAAGGTACTTCAAACGTATGTCATTTAATTTTTGTTGATTGATGATAGAGGTCATAATATCAGAAATGGCGAAAGGTACTCGTCAGATGGAACAAGAACGGCGTATTATAAGGTTGTTCAAGGAGGAAGTTCACACTAATATCTCAATCACACGAAAAATTGGTCGAAGCGAGAAAGCGGTATGAAATTTCATCAAAAAAGGTTCAACATATGACATTAAACCTTAAACCAGAGGACGCACCTAAGTTTCTTTGAGGCAAATCAGACATGAAGGCACACAAAACATGAAATGTCCGGGACTCTCCGGCCAATTGCTAGGTTTTTGAATAAATCGCCAAACATAATAAATAAAACCAGCACAAATTCACCCGGAAATACATGGATTGGAAGGCTGAATGGCGAAACGTTGTGTTTTCTGACGAGAAAAAGTTTAATTTATACGAACCGGACTGTTACAGTTGCTACTGGAATGATTTGAATCAAACTTGTGGCGTGAGATCGAAGCAAAACTTTGGGGTTGAAAGTTTGATGGCTTGATGAGCCTTCTCCTACTATGCAAAGCTTCCAATTTGTTTCGTTTCAACCCGGATGAATTCCAACATGTACCTGGAGCATTTGAAAGATGTTTTGATCGGTCCTATTGAAAACGACGTAAATGACGGTATCATTTTTCAGCAGGATAATGCATCTATTCACGTCTCCAATCAATCCAAATCGTGGTTTGTTGAGAAAAACATTCCGTTACTTGACTGGCCAGCTTGCAGTCCAGATTTCAATCCCATTGAAAACCTCTGGTGAATCTTGGAAACGGCAATGGTTTATGCAAATGGACGTCAACTTGATAGCATTTACATTCTTAGAAACAGTAAATCAAGAGTGTTAGACCAAAATCTAAATGGCAACACTGTCAAACTCTTCGGTTAAATGCCAAACCGTATTTTTAATATCCTAAGTAATCCGAAATAATGGCGGCCATACCCATTTTTAGCTATTGATTGTCTCCAAATTTCGCTTTTATACGTCATTTTCAAAGTAAAATTTTACCATTCGGCTAAACGAATCCAACCAACCCCAAACTTCCCTTTATTTTTCCACTACTTTTTGCCCCTAATAATCACTAAAATTACTTCACCCGATTTGCAACAAGTGTGCTGCTAGGGATATCTACCCATATATAAATATCATTTTTATCTGGTTATCCAACCGTGAACATATGTTGAATTTTAATGCTGAAGGAAACGTATCCTTCAAATCGAAAAAAGATAATTGGGCTGTGTGTTATTTCTGAAATAGTGACAGGACCGGTTTTAAGCAGTTTATGCAGCACCTGGGGCATTTGATGAAGCTGTATGTAATCTAAAATTAGAACTGACAATATTTGGACGTTAATTTCTCTGTTTACTTCTGATCTATCGGAACTTACCATCAGAAACGAGCATTGGACTCAGAAAATGTCATAGCCATGGAATAAAGTTCCCAATTGTAGGGACTTATTGAAAGCATGGGGATTGCTTTCCGATCATAAAAATGTTTTCTTCAACTCCGCAATCTGAACAAAAACTAACAATATTGTATGAGTACGATTCCGTGCATGTGTGAAAAGGCGAAATGAAATAGACCAGTTCACGATTTGCTGCAAACGTCAATTTCCTCAACCCGCTCCTTCGTAGTACCCTTCCGCTCTCGAAAACAATCAAACTAAACATGTCGATTGCTATGATCACAAACTTGTCTACTAGCAGGTTATGAGACAGACGTGCACTACCAAACGTTTTGTTTGTCATTGATCTTTAGATTGGCAATGTGTATTTCTTATTTCATTAAATTTCACGGTATTGTTAGAAAAAGCGACTGTGACGACAAACGTGATGCTTCGTTCAAAAACAAACAAATGAAAGAGATATCAGGCTTCCGGTGCGCTCATGGTTAACAAAGAAGAGAGAAAAAATGGGCTCTCTAAAAAACAACAGTGATGCCATAGCTGCCGCTCAACAGCGAAGCCAAATTGATCGTAGAGTACTGTTGGACAGCTCCGAAGCATATTTTTTCATTGCATATGATAGTGCCAGATGATGTAAAATATAATCATCAGCATAGATCAACCTCAAACGACTGGAAGAAAACGATAGTGATTTCAGATCATCTAAAGATGAAATAAATGTTACCTCAATATTCTACATCACATTCTGGCAACGAGCCTAGATGTGAGAAGGAGCCGATGAAGTCTTTCCCCGCTGGTACACGATAAGAAATGCAGTGTCTGCAGAAGCGATTGCTACCCTTCATCAAAAGTCACAAAGAAAAACCTTTGTTCTGGCCCGATTTGGCATCATGCCACTATGCTAAAACTGTGATGGAGTGGTACCAAGCAAATCAAGTGAACATTGTACCAAAAACCTCAAACCCGCCAAATTGCCCAGAGCTACGACCAATCGAGAGATATTGGGCTCTGATGAAGCGGAAGCTTTCTGGAAAGAAGCAAGGAATCAAAGACATCAAACACTTCCAGCAAATTTGAACAAAGACGGCTTCTACGATTTCTGAAGAGTCTGTACAAACCCTAATGGACGGAGTTAAGCGCAAAGTTCGAAAATTTTATGCAAATACCGAATAACTAAGTTTTCTCTTAACGAAATGTTAAAACACATCCCATGAATCTGAAATAAACAATTACGACGGAAATATAATGCGAAATTTATGTTTTATTCATGTTTTGAGGTGTCCGGATTATTGCGGATACAGACCTTACTCCTCGTGCTTTTGATTTTCTTGAAATTTTGGTGGCCAAAATCTGACAAAAAATCAGTGCGGCTGTGTTTAACACATGACCGGTTGACGTAGACTAAGTTTTGTAGCAGAGGTACTGTTCTAATGGGACGTTGAGTTAACATAAGTAAGTGAGTAAGTATATTAGAACATTCTATGATTTGTTTCTTAAAATTTATTAGGCGGTCCTGGAAAGGAACGTTTAGTTTGAATGCTGGTATAATAAAAGGCAACGGTTGTGCTGGCTGTAGGGACTTTGTTGATATGATCGACCAACTGGCGACCATTATTCTTATCGCGTTGTAGATTTTTCAGGGTCTGTTTGGGAATTCAAAATCAATAATAAATGATATTTTTGATAGTCAACACAAAATAGTTTTTTGATAGTTTGAAAAAATTCTATTGTACACTGTTTAGAAAGCATTTGGTGAAAAGGGCCTGAAAAGGGCCGTTTGGGTTAAAACCCCCCCCCCCCCCCTCCTCCCCCCCCCCCCCCCCCCCCACACCAAATAATATAAACCTCTTTTTTTCCTCCCCCACCCCCCCCCCCTTCACAAAAAAAAAAAAAAAATTAAATAATTAACCCCCAACCAAATAATAAAACACCTCCTTTTTTTTTTTTTTTTTTTAATTATTAAAAATTTATAACAAAAATATTAAAAAATTATAGAACAGGGAAAATCCCACCCAATAAATACACACATCTAAAAAATCACCCGAGCATTTATAATAATAAACGTTTAATTGTTACCATTTTTTCTTCGGGTCCCTTTTTTTTATATTTTCAATTGACACCCTACCCTTGCCGTAAGACGTAGTCTACATAAAAAAAACACAATTGCTTGCCTTAAAACAAAAGTTTACAATCCCGGCAAGAAATCGTTTTCAAAAACTGGGTGTTGCAAAAATTAGGCGTATACAAAATCGGGAAGAGGCTATATAAGGGATCAAGTCTACACTAGTTTGGAAGACTTTCATTTAATTTTAATTTTAGGAGAATGATAATATCTATTTTTAGTGCTATATAATGCTGTATTATGCCAACAACCAAGTACAATATTTGAAGAACCAGAATTTAGTTAGATAAGTTTATGCTCATGTTTGGACTTCCTTGAAACGATTTCAAAAATTACTTTCAACAACCACGCCAAGTTCACCGTTAATCTGAAGCATGCCACCAATAACCAATAATAAGAACACACTTTTGAATTATTAATTTTACACGAGAAGTAACTCAAATTTGATCGTCAGATATAGATTTCATGTAAAATTAAGTGCCAAGAAACAGGAGCAGACGTAACCCGACAAAAGGTGTGTTTTATTGAATTGATTTTATCGCCTCTTTTGACTGATGTTTATGTCTTAAAGGCCTAGATTCATCTTGTTAAAACGAGATAGTTAATGAACCTTTAATCACATCTAAAAAAAGAAGAAAAAACAAACAAACAAGAACCCAAAGATGAAAAACGCCTGTCGAATGAACCCTAGGGCTGAAATCAAAATAACATTCCACAGTCAAGATGAAAAGAAAAAAAAACAACACTGCAAAGTCATGTATTTTCGCCATATTGGCGCCACCGGCACTGGTGGTGCAAAAACTTCCAGCGTAGAATAACATGAAGCGCTCAAAATTGAAACTGAAGCCCCATGCTGCTCGAGAAGCTGAGCTGTTCGACCACAGCAACCCGAATCATTGTGGAAGAAGAAAAAACTCACAGCAGCAGGAAGACGTCAAACCTCGAGAACTAGTACCTATTGATGGGGAGTCGAAATCCAAAGGATAACATCCAATGTCGTTCTGGTTATCAGAGATCGACGATGGTTGACTTCTTGCTGAGAAGGAGGAAACGAACGCAGCTTCCGATCGAAGAAAAAAAATCGGAAAAACCCTGATTGAGGCATAGATTATTCTCGGTAAAGTGGTAAGGATTTAATATTGCGGCTAGAAAGGAGGCAAGGGAGGTGAATATCTCCTACGAGCGTGATAAAAGAGGACACTTTAAAAGATTCTGTCGTGCTGTCATTTGCGATGCCGGCCGTCGCCATTCCCGCGTCCCGGTTGGTTTAAGTGGCTGAATGTGTAATATGGGTTTTAAACGTCGACGGCGATATAGGAAAGAAAATCTTCCGCCTGAACTTCAGGGTGAGGAAAAAGCGAGAGATAAAGTTCTCATCAAACAGAAGGCATTAGTGTTTTACTGCTGTTGCACGTTCCGGACAGGCGGCGTGGCACTGGCTGACTGGTTTTTTTTACCGAAAACCGAAAAACTTGAGCTGCATACGAATCAGGAAGCTTGGCGGTTTCTTTCCTGTCCTTGGTGGTGGCAGACTTTTTTTTGTAAACGGCTAAGTTTTTGGTGAACCGTATTTTATTTTGTTGAATCGGATGGTTTAAGTCGTGGATTTATTGTTTGTTAGTCGGATAAGCTGCTGGATGAAATTATCAATTACTTAATAGCCTGACAAGGATAAAAGATAGGAGCTTGTTTGGTTACAATAAGAGAAATTCTAAATCTTGATGCCAAGTGCTAATCCGAGTAACAATTCGATAACACTTTGGCTTTCAATTTAAATTATTGTGGGGTAATAAGAACAATAGCAATCTATTAAATTTAAAATAAGCATTCTAAAATACTGAACATATTTGGTTCAAAGTTAAACTTGTGCTGTTTCAAAAATGCTTCAAAATCTGACGATAAGGACAAAAGAGTCAGATGTCACCGGAAGTATGATGAAGGAGAAGAAATTAACCGATGGCAGTCGTTTCTGTCAGTTGTCACGTGTTGGACACAACCGACGTCAAAATGTGTGGGCTTGATAGTTTTTGATTTAATCTGAACATTTATGGAAATTTTATTACTTTTGCTCGATTGGCAAAATACGACGCTATTTATCACTTTAATTTTTTGAACCAAGGAAACTGAATGATTTTTTCGCACATGTGGGTCTAATTTGTTCCACGAATGTTTGCATAGTTGTAGAGAATTTAAAGAGTTTATATTTTCTTCTATACAGAAAAAATATGGTTAACTACCATGCAGACGGTGCAGAAAATAATGGGATACGAAGCCAGATAACGGAACCGGAGAAAGAGGTACAGTGCATGGAAAGATTGCAAAGAATATTGCTAGAATTAAAAGTTTTGGAATCGGTTAGTAGGTGGTTTCGATGTAAACTAACCAAATACTTAAAGGCTGAGTCGATAATTATTGCGATATAGACTGTTCCGATAATTATAAATACACAAATGATTAACCGTCAATTCGAAATGCGTGCAGTATTCAACCAACTTTTGGCTGCGCCCTGTTGTTTACATTCAAATTTAACTGATGTTGTCATTTTTTTTCAATTTTTCGCACGGAAGTTTGAAAATGCGTGGTCTTTCTCCCGAGCAAAGAAAACGGATTGTGCAGAAACGGTGCACCGTCAGTGGACTTTCGATCAGAAAACTGGCTAAGGATAAAAGTGTGAGCGTCGGGGCAGTTCAAACCGCATTACGGAAGTATCAACAACAGTGCTCTTTCGTAGATTCCCCGAGACTGGGTAGAAAACCCGGTTCCGCTGACCGCTGACAATCGACAGAAAGGTAAGGGACTATTTCAAGCGTCATCCTTCAGTATCAGTCTGAGATGTGGCGAAAAAGCTAAGTACTTCGGCGCTTAATGTCAAGAGAGAGAATGGACCTGCAGACTCGTCGGAAGCAGAAGCAACAAACAGGCTGAATCTGTGAAACCGAGGGCTCAAAAGTTGTACGACAAACTGCTGACCAAAAAATCGGGCTGTGTTATCATGGACGATGAAACCTACATAAAACTCTGCCGGAACCACAGTTTTATACCTCGCCGAAGAGAAAGGGGGGGCTGTCGGGGCAGGGGAAAACCCATTTACTCGGAAAAATTCGGCGAGAAGGTAATGGTGTGGCAAGCCATATGCGGATGTGGAAAAATATCTCGTCCATTCATAACAGCCTACAATCATTACCTACCATTGCCATTACTCTAAATATGCACTAAAGTGATACAAAAGGAACAATTTGTATTTGTACCAAAGGAGATGAATCCACCAAACTGCCCAAATATTCGCCCTATCGAAACTCTTTGGGCTTTGACAAAAACACATGAAACCAGCGGAAAATGTTGAAAATTTAATAAAGATTGCCCAAAAGTAGTGAAAATGGTAGGAGAAAGCACTGTGCAGAAGCTTATGAGTAGTGTTAAGGGAAAATTTAGAGAACTCGCTTACCCTACGAAAAATCAAGCAAATTGAAATGAAGATGGAAAGAAAACATTGTTATTTACTATGTTTGAGGATAAAATAATCAAAAATCATAGTATGGTCTTTTTTATTTGAGAAAGAATGTGTATTTATAAATTGCGGAATAGTCTATACTTTAGATTGACTGGTAAATCGGTTAAAGATGAAACCAAATTGTTACAGTAGTTTAGTTTATTTATTTATTTCAGCTACGTCGGTTAAATTTTAGCATGAAGTTGAGTAAAATGGTCGACATTTGCGAGTGACATCCTCCAGCAGGCTGATGTTACAGCCGTTACCGGTACCTGGTTCTCATTTTCCCCTTATCATAATTTCATGTTCGTCCTTCGTTATTCTTTTGGTCTCCGATGTTCGCGTTTCGTCATGGCACAATAGTTTCCGATCGGATGTTGTTAAGGGAAGTTTTGTAGATTCATGGCTTTCGGTATAAAATCCACATAATTAGCTCCATACCACACGCACGATATTTTGAGGCATGTCATTCCATATTTTCTCGAAACTTTACTTACAAGTTTCCACGGTTAGTCTTTTGGTATTCCCAGCAGTTTGCCCAGCATGTAGCCCAATGCATTAAAGTCGAGACGATTCAAATCAGGTGAAAAGGCAGGCCTTTTTTTTCGACGAAATAAAATCCGAAAAATTGTCCTCACACCAAGCCTGTGTAGCTTTTGCATGGAGTAAGTGCAGAATTTTATAGAATTTTTAAAATTTTAAGCAGTATGAAGGGAAGAAAATGGTTCTTCAAAACATTATCGATGTGATATTTACTATTGATTTTAACACCAGGTTCAATGAGCAGGAACCTTCAAATTTTTGGAGAAACATCCCCAAACCATCACCATTGAAACATTCTGGAAGCTTTTACCAGCTCATTCATCACGAGGAATATCAGAAAGATGTGCTGCATACAGCCGATCATTTTGCTGAACATTATTTTTTTCCAAAAACAGAATTTCACAATCACCGTGTCGCTTGAGCAGCTTCCAACATCTTTGGACTCTGGCAATCATCTGCTTTTCAGTCAAGCCATGCACCCATTGTTTTTGTATGGTTTCAGTCCAAGATCCTCTTTCGAAATACTCCTGATCGTTGAGTGCGACATTCCCAGTTCTTTGACCATCTTTCGGCCAGTCTAACCAGAATTCCGGTTCCCCCCCCCTTTGTTGGCTTCTGGACACCCCCCAACATAAAATAACTTTTTTAAAAATTTTTTTTCTAATTTTTTTTAATTTTCAAAACCGACTTGTCACCAACCCCGTGGTGATCATGGGGGGCAAAAAAGGATTTGCGGAGTAGGGGTTTTTAAAAATTGAAAAAGAGAGAGAAAAACCAAGTTTTAAATTTCCAAGGGTTTACCCGACAGGAATTAACCCCCCCCCCTCAAAATGGGAAAATTTTTGGCAAAAAGAGCAAAACGGTTATTTGCCCCGAACTGTCCAAAGTTGCCTAGAAATTTAGAACGCATGACACTAAGATCAAGTAACCATGAGAGTATAAAAAATACAGGGTGCGGCAGAAAATAATGCGAAAATGTTCAAACCTGAGCATTGGGTTAATTCGTGTAGCTAGTGACTAATTTTTGTCGAAAGTGTATTTGTTAATGTTTACTTTCAAGTGCTGCATCCAAACATTCTATTTATTTTATTGCAAATTCGTCAAAGTGTTCATGAAAGAAGTGATCACCAGTTTTTTGCTCGCCCAGAAGAAGCCGAAAGAGATTGCCAAGGTGGTAGGGTGCCATTTGGCAACAGTTTACCGCATAAAAAAGTCCCTGCAGGATGATCATAAGCAGCGGAAGCCGGGAAGTGGACGTCCGCACTTTGCACGCACGCCGAACGTGATCAAATCGGTCCGTGCAAAAATTGCTCGCAACCCGGTGCGTTCCATAAGAACACTTGCAAAAGAAGCCAATATTTCAGAGAAATCCATTAGGAGAATCATCAAAGAAGACCTGCATGCATCTTCCAGAGCCAGAGTGAAACGCCACTTGATTACGGACCGGGTCAGGGAACTACGAGTGACTCGTTCCAAGAGATTGCTTTCCTTGTTGAAGAAGGAAAAAATGATAATCCTGTTCTCCGACGAAAAGATTTTCAGCATCGATGCTGCACGGACCGGTTCATTTTAATGGAGAAAATGGAGAACGTTCAGGAAAAAATGAAATTCAAATTTCAAACCAAACATCCGCCTGGTGTCATGATGTTTGGCTTGGTGGCGTCCAACGGTTTGAAAATGCCGCCTGTTTTCATTGATGCTGGAGTTCAAATCAATACCGAAGTGTATATCGGTATTTTAAAGGACCAAGTGCTTCCCTGGATGAAGGCCAACTTCTCCGAGGACCAAAACGTTGTCCTACAGCAGGTTGGAGCGCCGTGTCACATGTCCAATTGAACCCAACAATGGTTGAACGATAACATGAAGTTTTGGTCGAAATATTTGTGGCCCCCTAGCAGTCCAGATCTTAATCCGTTGGATTATTCGATTTGGGCATATGTTGAAGCACGAGCCTGCAAAACATCACACCCTAGTGTGAAAACCCTGAAGTCAACCATAACACGCACATGGCAGTCGATGTCGGAGGACTACGTCCGAAAGGCATGCTCTGGCTTCCGGCGTCAGCTCGAGGATGTTATTGATAAAAATGGAGGACACATCGAATAAATTTGTTTAAAAGGACTTTATAAAGATAACTGCAATCGAAAATGTTGATATTATTGCTTGAATTAGTTGAAAATGGGATTTGAAAGAAATAGAACAAAATTTCGCATTATTTTCTGCCGCACCCTGTAAACAGCCCCGTCCTCTCCGTCCTTTTTCCCCACACACGACTTACCAACACACACGCCCCCCACCCATCCAAGCTGAGGAGTGACGCTTTGTCATTTTGGCTTTTTTTATTTTAACACCTACAACAGGCAGGATTTCCTCAACCCCCCCCCCCCCCATCCTTGTTTCCCAACAAAAAAATAAATTGAAATAAATTTATTTTATAATTAGATTAAAAAAAATTATTTTTTTTTCAGTCATTTGAGGTTGATCTATGCTTATGATTATATTGTGCATCATCTGGTACTATCATATGCAATAAAAAAAAAATGTTTCGGAGCTGTCCAATAGTGCTCAACGATAAATAATGCTTCGCTGTTGAGTAGCAGCTATGGCATCACTGTTGCTTTTGGGAGAGCCCATGTTTCCTCTCTTCTTTGTTCACCATAGATACAGCGCACCGGTATTGTAACGTGAAGCCTGCTGTCTCTTACATTTGTTCGTTTTTAAACGAAGCATCCCGTTTGTCGTCACAGTCGCTTTGGCTAACATTTGCGTGAGAGTAAATGAAATAAGAAATACACATTGCCAATCTAAAGATCAATGACAAACTAAAAGTTTGGTCGTGTACGTCTGTCTCATAGCCTGCAAGTAGACGAGTTTGTGATCGTAGCAATCGTCATGTTTTGGTTGATTGTTTTCGACAGCGGAGGGTAAAACGAAGGAGAGGGTTGAGGAAATTGACGTTTACAGCAAATCGTGAACTGGCCTATTTCATTTCGCCTTCGAACACATACACGTAATCGCACTCATACAATATTGTTAGTTTATGTACAGATTGCGGAGCTGAAGAAAACATTTTCTTGATCGGAAAGCAATCCGCATGCTTTTAAAAAGTCCCTGCAATTGAGAGCTTTATTCCATGGCTATGAAATTTTCTGAGTCTAATCCTCGTTGCTGAAGGTATGTTCCGATAAAGGGTGTCCACGATGAAATTGCCACACTATGAAATTGCTCTAACTTTTTAACCGTTGAGTAGAATTTAATGAAAATTTGGGTGGATTTAGTTCATAGTGCATTATTTACATCCTGCAAGTTTTAAAGTCCTGTGATCAAAACTCGCGGAAATGGAGTCGAAAGAACAGCTCGTGCGTGATAAAATCTTGCGCATTCATCACGAGAACAAGGATCTCTCGCATCGTTCCATCGCTAAAACGTTGGGAATCGCGAATTCCACGGTGTCGCGAGTGATTAAGCGGTTCGAGGAATGGTTGACCACCGATCGGAAGCCCAGAAGTGAAGGAAAAAGTATTCCGTACAACACCAAAAATCACAACCGCGTAGTTGGGGCCTTCAACCGAAATCCGAACGCCTCCGTTCGGGATGTGGCTAAGAAGCTGCACCTAAGCCGAAGTTTTGTCCAAAAGGCCAAAACTAAGGCTGGGCTTCGAACGTTCAAGGTACAAAAGGCCCCTAATCGCGACGAGAAGCAGAACAAGTCCGCCAAAACCCGTGCCAGGAAGTTGTACCTCAACATGCTGTCGAAAGTTGAATGCTGCATCATGGACGACGAAACATATGTGAAGGCCGACTTCAAACAGATCCCCGGCAACCTGTTTTTCACGGCCAAGGATAAGTTCAGCGTTCCGGAGCATGTCCGCACTCAGAAGATGTCCAAATTTGCGAAGAAATTCCTGGTTTGGCAAGCCATCTGCACGTGCGGGAAGCGGAGTGCACCTTTCGTGACCCAGGACACGATGAACGGACAGGTGTACATAAAAGAGTGCCTCCAGAAGCGGCTGCTTCCTCTCCTGAAGGCCCACAACGTCCCAACAATCTTCTGGCCGGATTTGGCCTCATGCCACTCCGCCAAGGACGTGCTGAAGTGGTATGCGGACAATAAGGTCAATTTCGTGCCGAAAATGTTCAACCCTCCCAACACTCCGGAGCTCCTCCCCATCGAGAAGTACTGGGCGATTATGAAGCAGCACCTTCTTAAACGACCTAAGGTAGTGAAGACAGTCGAGGAACTGAAGAAAGTATGGGTTTACAGGCAAAAAACGGTTGATTCACAGGTTGTGCAGGATCTTATGGCCGGGGTTAAGGCCAAGGTGCGGGCATTTGCGTATGGACTGTAAATAAAATACGAGTAAAATGGTAAAATGAAGTTTAATAGTTATTTCTCAATCCCTGAAAATTTGATGGCAATCGGATGAAAACTCGAATTTTGCGAATCAATTTTGTGTGTGGCAATTTCATCGTGGACACCCTTTAGATCAGAAGTAGATTAATGTCTGAATATTGGCAGTTCTAATTATTGATTACATACAGCTTCATCAAATGTCCCAGGTGCTGAATAAACTGCCTAAAACCCGTCCCGTACCGTAGACAAAAGTGGAAATGAAAACAAGATATGGAGTCAATCAAGAAGAAGACTCTGTGGAATCATAATGATGAGCAGAAGTTTTTGATTGAAATCAAAAAATGCTGATGAAATTTCTCAATGTGCCCGCGCTACTACGGACCAGATTTTCGCAATTCGGCAAGTGCTGCAAAATGTCGCGAATATAACGTGCCCACACATGATCTTTTCTGGATTTCAAATCAGCAGATCGACACAATCGATCGAGACCAGCTATAACAGATCATGCACGAATATGGATTTCCAGAAAACGGTTCGTCAAAGCAACGATGCCCCCCCAACACAAAAAAAACCAAACCACAAACCTCCCTATTCTCAACAAATTTTCGTAGTTCTTTGTACTGTTGTCATAAAATGCACGAACATGCTTTTTCAATAAACAAATGCTTCGTTCTTTTGACACCGCACGTTGTATTGCATACGAAGCCAGCTTCATAAATGGTACGAATCAATTTCGTTGCAGAAAACAACGAATCAATTGGTGAGTCAAACGAACGTTTTCATAGAATTAACTAAATTTTATTTTCAGTGCGCAAATTGGCATTGCAGACGTTAACGATTTTATCGTTGTTATTCTAGCGGCCATGATTTACCTGATTTTCCATCAATATCCAAAGATGCTGTACATTTTGAGAATGCTTTCAACAGACTTAGGAAAAGCTCCCTCTGGAACAAATTTACCGACTCGGTACCGTCTCATTACAATACAGAGCTTTTCATTCGCAAAATGCATAATCATGAAAGTTTACTTTTCCAATCATGGCACCATGGATAGCACCGAACAATAGAGACGACACAACGGCACATGCATCATACAACGCATACATAATTCAAGCGATGTGCAATAGCTAACCCGTCATTCCCTCTCCGGGCATGCGAAGATTTATATCACCACCCGAAAATAAATGCGATTTTAATTTCAGATAAAAAAGCTTTATTGAGCTTAGCAACGAAGCATTGTCGTCCTGCCTCATTGAGCGTGGGTGACGTTGCTCGAAGACTTGATAACGAAAACAACAACAACAACATCAACAACAACTGCCAGGGGAACCGAAAACAGTGGTAGAAAAGTAAAACAAAAAGGAAAATCATAATCATACCGTCTCGGAGGTTGTGAATGAGACGTGTCGCTTCTAGTTTTCTTCCGTTTGCTTTTTTTTTCGTTTGAAAAGAAGAAAAATATGAGTTGGTGGGTGGGTGTCGGGGCCAGCTGGCAGCTCGGTGTTTATGTATGAATGATGCATTGCAGATAGTATTATCTTGTTATCGATTTTGCCAGTTTTGGTGTGTCGCTCGGTTCCAAGGCCTAGCCAAAGTCGAGAGCTTAGAATGTGAGGGGCAAAAATTGGTGCAAAAAGAATCATGGGACTTTCATAAGTTCAACAAACTTTTTATTATGCGCCCTGAAAGCTGTTTGTGTACTACACCGCACACTGCAGCACAAGGCAGCAGACTGATTGATGTGTGCAGTTTTATCCTTTTGGCTGTCGGATTTCATGGAATGTTGCTGAACAGCGTATGGCAAAAGCATTTCCCGTGATGTCTCTCGTATGGAGATAGATATTGGAAAGGAAAGCAATATTTTTGATGAATTACTCCAGAGAAGATCGGGGTCGAGTCGAATTTTTGATGTTTGCTTCTGCTGCTGTTGGTGATGGATGGTGATAAACTGAACTTTGTGTGCAATGCTGAAAGCTTACGGGAACGGTGGCTTTACAACGGATGACACAAATTGGATTGCATCCTAAGTTGAGCTCTTGTATTATCATAAAAATGGACGAAAACCATGTATTCGCCATGATAGATGTAAAACCATGCTAAATGATCTTTTCGTGCAACTCAGAATCTGAATTACATTTCAAAATTGGCTTCTTGAAAGTCAGACGGTGGCAACAGTTGACTTTAACGACCGACACCTTGAATCGCAAACTTTTCCGCAGAGTCAAAATGGCATTGTCAACAGGAACAAAAATAAAAATGAATATAAAAAGTAAAAAACACTCCAACCTACAGAACATTTTATCCACCTCCTCCCACCCATAGTACGCAATACGTTTCACTTCGGCGGCGTGGGTGGAGTAACTGCTGCATACCTTGCTGGTGATGCCGCAACGTGCGAACTGTCGCGTGGATCAGCCGGATGAATGAATTATGGCAGCGACCGAGCTACCATCCGAGACCTGTGCTGGCTGCTGATAACTGGCTGGCTGGTTAGCTGGTCGGTGTACTGAACCGCATACCAATACAAACGAAGTGGTTTCCGCTGTCACCACTAATGTAATCCGCTCTGTTACAAGGTACCGGCTGGTAGGCCCAGTGTCCCATGAGGCAGGGAAAAATAAAAAGATATCCATATTCACATGGAGGAAGGCATGAAAGCGTATGCATAACATTAAAAGTCAGATTATATCACCGATAGGGTAGTAATCCACAATAGCTCGTAGCTCGTTCGATGAAACGGAACAGGGGAAGGACGAATAAAGGGGAAGGTTTTATGGAGGGTTAATGAGAGGAGCTGGGACAGGATAATGGAAAAACATTGGACCTAAACCAACAACATTGGCTTTGGTAAAATGGGGATTGCCTCAGATGAGCACCGGAAATGCGTGTAATAATGCTGACATAAATGGGAGGTTTGTAGTCGTTGGTTAGAGTTGGAAATTAGGTCGACGAAGCTAAAGGTTTCTCGCACTAAAGAGATTTTAAAGGATTTAGGAATTTAGGAGTTAGAAGACATTGATAACTTTTTAAATCGACGGAGTCCGCTATTAGCTCAGCTGGAAAATGTGTAACTACAAAACAAACCAATGCACAGTGGGAAAAAACGGACCCAAATTTCCACAGATGAGACGCCGCTGGATTGGCTGCTTGAAATATATCATTTATAATGGGAAATTTGCCAAAAAAATGAATGGTGCTGGTTTCATTCTGCGCCGGGCCCGGAAAATGGTCCATTTTACTCCATTTACCCCTAAAAATTTGGCTTTTTGAGTTGGCACACTTATAACTAAAAACGCCGCCGAATTTTTTGCCCGCATAGAAGCATATTTCATATTAAAAACTCTTGGAAATCGAATGGTGCAAGTTTCATTCAGTTTTAAGCTCGGAAAGTGGGCTTATTTTGAGATTTTCTTGTTCGTACCCTTTCAGCTACAATCGCTGCCAAGTGGTAGTATCTGAAAACAACTAAAACGTACTTTTTATACATTAGGAGCTATAAACTTTTTTGCAAGAAACATGAGGCGCCCTGAAAAGGGCCATTTGGTTGTCAAGGTATGTACCTATTCATACACCACGTCTTTGTAATCCGCTAGTCCTCATCATCACTGTATCCTTCGCTATCTTCCGAATAACTGTCTTCGAGTTCTGAAACGTCACTGTCCTCGTATTGCTGAATCGTGCTTTCCAAATTATTCACAGTATACATTGCCATTCGACGAGTGAATTCATCGTCCTCTGTTTTTCGGTGCTGTAATTTATATTCCAAATGAGACATCTTAGGGTCCGACCAGGTTAAAGACAGTCTCATCATATCCGTCAAATTGTCTTCTGGAGAGGTTTACAAGCAAGATGAGTACGGGCGAATTTATACCGCTTATGACACCTCTCCCCTGCCTGCTCGTCAACGAAGTTCATGGTATAGGGCTGAAAACCAGAAAAAATATTAATATTCTACTACTAGTAGTGCTTCATTTGTATTGTTGAAAATACATTTGTTAAGAATTGAATAGTTTCTTTTTGTGAATTTTAATTAATATTTAGATTCCTATTTCATTAGTCTTGACACAAAAAATGGACTTAATCACCAGTCTGTTTATAAACTCTGGCAGGTGGCTGTATTTATGCACACAAGGCGGTAAACGTTTAACAAAAGGAAACTCAATGGGAATTTGGCTCTCTATTTCTAGATAAAGTTGCTGCATCTTCTCAGCGTCGAGTTTACTTGAGGAAAAGGCCAAACTACTTATTAGCCGAATATTTTCGACGAGAGCTTGGCTAATCCCAAGAATCTCCGAAAACATCTCCGGATCAGCTAAATGACGACGAGCCATATTCCCGTTGTTGCAACTCCCGCTTCCTCCAATCTTGGGTCTATTGATACTCATCTTGAAATGATCCTCCAAGCGATCCGTCATTTCTCGAGCCTTTTCTTTAACGATTGGATTGGCTTGTGCCGGATGTCCTTCAACCTGCTTCTGGGCTGACACTCGGATCAACCATTCCACAACATTCAATCTAGAGTGGAAATAAGACGGGCCCACACGTGGATCAGCTCTTGGTGCACAAACGGGGCATGCATGCGTATCTTTTTTGTTGACGATAGCGTTTGCCGCTTTCCCGTCAACCATAGCAAACATTCCGGAAACTCTTATGCGCAGCTCTATCCCTTTCGAAGTGATCAGAATTGGGCATTGATTTATTTCCTCCAACTCGTGAACAAAATTCTGAAATATTTTCCTCGTAACAGTGTCTGTCTCTTTCACCCAATTCATGGATTTCGCTCGACAGAATGTATCTGACTGTGGATTCGGGTTTGTCCAGATGTTTTCTCCCCCATCTGCTATCAACATGAGCGACATCACGTGTTCGGAGAGTAACGAATCATCTTTCTTAACGATATCTGCCTGATTGTAGTGCGCGAAACCAGTTGCTGAATCGACTCCGGCTGACACATGCAGAATGCAGTCCACCGTTTTCCTACTTTCGCAGAGCTTCGATGCTTTCAAGTTGACCTCCTCTAACTCTAACTGGCGAATTTTTCAATTCCCGTATACTTCCGCTTACTCAATCCTAGTCGAGTTTTAAGCATTAATGATGATTCCAGAGAGGGTTGCTTCAACTTCTCTGATTTATGGGATAGCAGCAGATTCTCGGAGGCCCAGCCTTCTCATCTCTTCCTTAGCATCAGAAGTATTTTAGCCATCGCTGGGTTTGAATTTTTACGTGCAACTTTCTCAGCAGATCGCAATAGCTTTTCTAACGGCTCTGTCCTCGCCAATAACCTACTTCGCTCATCTTTAGATCTCTCTGACAAATTCTTGAAAATCTTGCGCTTTGTCTCGCTTCGTTTACTTGGAAGCTGTATTTTGGCTGGTGCACTGTGAGTTTTCCATTGCTTTGGCAAAGGCAAAGGCGATGAGGTAGCAGAAGGTATCTATTTCGGAATTACAAAGAAATACGTTTTTTCCAACATGAAAAAATACACAATCTATAGATGATAAAGATCTCAAAAGATATTGATCACAGGAGAACAATGTTTATCGACTTGCAACACTTTTTATTTTCGATGAACGATACCTAAAGGCAAGAACATGTGATTTTGATAGAAGCGTGTTTCCGATAAATGGCGAAAAAAATCCACTGTCTACCGGTGCCACTCCAACCCACACCTCCCAGTACGCTAGACTGGCGCTCTATCCTTAAAGCTACGGAAAGGCTTGATTTGATGCTTCCGTTAAAATCACAAGCAGATCAATTCAAAAATTGTGTACACAAACTAAAACATCTCTTTATTATGAAACTGTAACTGTAACTAAATAGATGCAAAACGAATATATTGAAATTATTTTTCATCCAGTAGAGCTGAGATTAAATCTTGAAAATTATGCTAAGTTTCAGAAAATTTTGTAAGAAAGTTCCATTTATCTGTTGGGTGGAATATGTGGGTTCCTTTTTCTTGGCATAAACTATGAGCATAAGGTATTTGAACTTACTTTTATAGGCAAATCGAGCCACTCCTTATGCTTCTCAAAGAACTTATCTTTGCAATGAATGTTTTTCCATCGATGTATGAACTGTTTGATCCAGACTTCAACGCAAACGAAAACAGCATCTTCATTTGCTCCAGTTGAAGCATAAATGAGCTGTATAACACGTTCTTCTACTTGAATTGAGTTAACTTCTACTTGAATTGAGTTAAGCATTCGCAATATCTCTATTAGATAACATCCTGTATAACGTATCGAAAACTTTGAACGGCGCATTTCCGTCACAACTAATAACAGTTCTCAACAATCTCCTGAAAAAATTTGACGTTTCTTGTCAAGCACGGCATGCTGGGAAATTCACTGGAAAGATAAAATCTACACTAAAAAAATCTAATGAATGTTTTATGTGTTCCATAGTTAAATTCAGCGGCGATTGTAGTAACATGGATGCCAACTAAAATAGACAAATTTTTAGGGGTAAATGGGGTAAAATGGACTGTTCCCCGGGCTCGGCGCAGGCTGAAAATGGCACCATTCGATTTCTCAGTGTTTTTCACGTATGATATGGTGTTTTTCGTGGAGAAAATTCAGCGGCGATTGTAGATATATGAATAAAAACTTGAAAACACACCCGATTCTGTAACTAAACGAAAACAACACCATTCGATTCCTTAGACTTTTTCTCGTAAGATAAGCTGTTTTCAGTCAAAAACTTTGGCAGCGATTGTAGCTGAAAGGGTACGAACAAGAAAATCTCAAATTAATGGGGAAATTGGGCAAAATAAGCCACTTTCCGAGCTTGAAACTGAATGAAACTTGCACCATTCGATTTCCAAGAGTTTTTAATATGCAATATGCTTCTATGCGGGCAAAAAATTCAGCGGCGTTTTTAGTTATATGTGTGCCAACTCAAAAAGCCAAATTTTTAGGGGTAAATGGAGTAAAATGGACCATTTCCCGGGCCCGGCGCAGAATGAAACCAGCACCATTCATTTTTTTGGCAAATTTCCCATTATAAATGATATATTTCAAGCAGCCAATCCAGCGGCGTCTCATCTGTGGGAATTTGGGTCCGTTTTTTCCCACTGTGCAATGCTGAAGTAATCAAGGATTTTTTACACATTCCTGGGAAACAGATTGATGGAAAGATTTGACATTTCCATTCTTTGGTGTGGTTTCAACTTTGATTAGATTCTTTTTGTTGTTTTTACCTTACCTTAGCAATCAGACCAAGACCGGTGTGGTGTCTGCTGTACACAGAAGTTGTCTCCATTCTATTCGGTCCATGGCTGCACTTCGCCAGCCTCGCTGTCTGCGAAGGGTCCGTAGGTCGTCGTATACTTGATCAATCCACTTTGCTCGTTGTACGCCTCTTCTTCTTGTGCCCGTCGGTTCTTTTTCGAGACTCATGAATCGTCCGACATTCTTACGATATGCCCAGCACATCGTAGTCGACCGATTTTAGCGGTATGTACGATAGGAGTTGAATCGCCTTCTCCACGTTCCGTCTTCCATCTGCACTGCACCGTAGATCGCACGCATCGTACCTTCCGGTCAAAGACACCAAGATCGCGTTGGTACATGACAACTAGCACTAGCAATTTCTATGTTTCGTGGCCGTATTACCGGTCTAATCAATTTCTGGTAGATGATAAACTTTGTAGTTCGGTGAACATTGTTCGATCTTAGCGTCCTGCGGAGTCCAAAGTAGGCACGATTGCCAGCCATAATGCGCCTTTGTATTTCTCTGCTGGTGTCGTTATTGGCGGTCACCAATGGGCCCAGATACACGAATTCGTCTACTAAATCGATTTCATCACCGTCGATCTGAACTCGTGGTGGGAGGCTAATATTGTCTTCTGGTGAGCCTCATCCCTTCATGTATTTTGTTTTCAACGCTTTAATCGCAAGCCCAATCCTACCAGCTTCGGCCGTAAGTCTGATGTACGTTTCCGCCATCGTTTTCAAGTTAGGTGCTACGATATCAACGTTGTCGGCAAAGCCAAAAAGTTGGACAGACTTCCTGAATATCGTCCCACTTGTTTTTTTGTTTTTAGCGTGACCTAAATCAGGTAAAACTGGAGTAACTCCGAACGTTACCAAAAAAACGGGTAAGCGTTGATGTGAAATCGGGGCGTTTTGCGATGCTGAAGTTTGTGTAGGAGTATTCCATCGTGAACCTGCCACGAAGCTGATGAAAAAAGGAACGTCAAACCCCAAATGGAACAACAAAATCGGACGAGCTTTTTCTAAGGCAAAAAGAGCCTCAGTTCGCGATTTGGTCAAAAAACACAACACAACACATCTCGAAGTCCCTCGTTTAACGAGCCAAAAAGAGATTGTAGCTGAAGACTTACAAGAAGCAGAAGCAGCCAAAAAGTGGTATCGGGAAAAAGATACAAGCACCCAGCGTGAAACCACGGGCGCGACATAGTTTTCGCCAAGAATAACTACTGCATCATGCGTTTCTTTCTCCATCATGTCATGATGGACAAAGAAACGTATTCAAAGTTGGACAATAAAGCATTTCCGGGATCGCAATATTACAAGATTTGTACGATTTGTCAAGATGATGATGTTGACAAGCAGACACTTTAGTTTTCTTTGAAAAATTTGGCTAAAAGGCGATGGTCTGCCAGGCAATTTGATCTTGCGGTAAATTTACGAAGCCGTGCATCGTAAATGGAGCAATGAATGCAGATATTCATGTCAATCAAGGCTTGAAAAATACCTGTTAACATGACAATCCTGTAAAATTCTGGCTCGACCTTGCTTCGTGTCATTACGCTAAGTTGACCATGGACTGGTACAAATAGGAAAACGTGCTTATTGTACCTAAGCACACGAATCCCCCCAAATTGTCCTGAAACTCGTCCCATCGAACGATATTGGGCTCTGGTCAAGAGGTATCTTCCAAAACATGTTCAGCCAGCTGATACAGTGGAAAAGTTCCAAAGAGATTGCACAAAAGCGCCAAAAATCGCTGCTAATCAATCTGTACAGAACCTCATGCAGAACGTAAGAGAAAAAGTTCGAGAACTTGCTTGTACATGAAAAGGTCATCAAAAATCTTTCATAAACTGTTGATAAACAATGTTGAGAAACCATATGCAAAAATAAGAGATGACAAAATAAAAAATACACTTGTTTTTTTTAAAGAACTGAAGGTGTGCCCTTTCTTTCTGGGACGGTCATTTAAAAATCTAAAAATCTAAAAATCTAAAAATCTAAAAATCTAAAAATCTAAGAATCTAAGAATCTAAAAATCTAAAAATCTAAAAATCTAAAAATCTAAAAATCTAAAAATCTAAAAATCTAAAAATCTAAAAATCTAAAAATCTAAAAATCTAAAAATCTAAAAATCTAAAAATCTAAAAATCTAAAAATCTAAGAATCTAAAAATCTAAAAATCTAAAAATCTAAAAATATTAAAATCTAAAAATCTAAAAATCTAAAAATCTAAAAATCTAAAAATCTAAGAATCTAAAAATCTAAAAATCTAAAAATCTAAAAATCTAAAAATCTAAAAATATTAAAATCTAAAAATCTAAAAATCTAAAAATCTAAAAATCTAAAAATCTAAAAATCTAAAAATCTAAAAATCTAAAAATCTAAGAATCTAAAAATCTAAAAATCTAAAAATCTAAAAATCTAAAAATCTAAAAATCTAAAAATCTAAAAATCTAAAAATCTAAAAATCTAAAAATCTAAAAATCTAAAAATCTAAAAATCTAAAAATCTAAAAATCTAAAAATCTAAGAATCTAAAAATCTAAAAATCTAAAAATCTAAAAATCTAAAAATCTAAAAATCTAAGAATCTAAAAATCTTAAAATCTAAAAATCTAAAAATCTAAAAATATTAAAATCTGAACATCTAAAAATCTAAAAATCTAAAAATCTAAAAATCTAAAAATCTAAAAATCTAAAAATAAAATCTAAAAATCTAAAAATCTAAAAATCTAAGATTCTAAAAATCTAAAAATCTAAAAATCGAAAAATCGAAAAATCGAAAAATCGAAAAATCGAAAAATCGAAAAATCTAAAAATCTAAAAATCTAAAAATCTAAAAATCTAAAAATCTAAAAATCTAAAAATCTAAAAATCTAAAAATCTAAAAATCTAAAAATCTAAAAATCTAAAAAAAAAATCTAAAAATCTAAAAATCTAAAAATCTAAAAATCTAAAAATCTAAAAATCTAAAAATCTAAAAATCTAAAAATCTAAAAATCTAAAAACCTAAAAATCTAAAAATCTAAAAATCTAAAAATCTAAAAATCTAAAAATCTAAAAATTTAAAAATCTTAAAATCTAAAAATCTATAAAATTAAAAATAATATCATATAAAACACAAATACAAATATGATTTGCCAAATAAAATGATTAAAACTAAAAAGAACAAGACTTTTTTGTTATTTTGAAAGTGTGCTTATACTCTCTGGAACAGTATATAGACCGAACTATCAATATTTTTAAAACATTACTTCAATCGCGTATAAAAAAGAATCCACTGTGCACTAATTTACCGTTTAATTCAGTCGTTAGCCAAGTTATTAGATTCGAGATTTGTCACGTACAAATAAAAACAATGTTTTCCCGACGATGGTTTTATTCGGCAAATGTTTCCCAATAAGGTGATTTCAGTGATATTTATGTCGATATATATTCAATTCAATAAACACCCCTTATTTATACAGTCTTGACTATTCAATTCAAAAATCTGGTATGTCCAATCACTGTTAATTTAAACTGATCGTTATAGATGGGTTTTGAACTCCTGACAAAATGCTATCAATTTGTGGAAATAAACTCTATATGTTATAGACCCCGTTCAGATTATAAGCTATATAACTTGATTTAACGAATCTTGATATGAGACGTCAGATGCATTATTTCCAGTGAAAACTAGATGTACGAACATTGATATCAAGCTACTTTATATCAAGTGATAAAGCTCGTAGCCTGAACGGCACATTATATATCCTATTATTTTTGACAAAATTGTGAAATACCATTGAGCAAATATGCCGATTCGTTGAACATGAAGAAAATATCAAAATTTGAAGGTAACCTTTGCAGTACCATATTTAATACACTACTTAAGCATCGATAGATAGTTGTGTTTCGTTCACCAGTATTCACTACAATTTTAGTTTATTTCTCAATTAAACTCAATCTCATCCCTTTAAAATTACATGAGAACAAAATTCTTGGACAACATTCCCGAGGGGTTAGGCTACCTTAACCATTTTTAATTTCAGGACAATCGGAGTTTTGAATAAGAGAAAAGTGCACATAGGCATGCAACCAGACGTTACCTTGTTTACCAAAGAAATTTTAAGAAATATACATCAACCTAACTATTAATAACTTCCTTGCCGAATGTAAACGACCTATAGATTGCAGGATCGTTCTCAATATCTCGATCCCTGTCTTCCTGCTCAATTAGACCAGCCTTTTGTTTTGCTTCGATTAGACATGCATTGCAAAACACTTTGTCAGGAAGCAGATGATGACTAAAACCATTTTTGACGTATTTTAGTGCACCAAATCGCTGGTTCAATTATCATTTTCTGTGGTATTAATATGTACACTCGCGATGGAAATTTCTCGAAATTTAAGGCGGACATTTTATTATTTTTAAATTCAAACCCACTCGTGAAATTGCTGAAATTCGAAACACTAAAATGTACACTGCAGGTGCTAGAACGAAACGACAAAGCTGATAACCGTCTCATACGCACTCTTCTGGATGACACATCGCATCGAGCTGTCATCATTTGTAATAAAAGCATATTTTTAAAGGGCTAATGAACAAAACTGAAGGGATGCATACGCGGTGAAAAATTTCATCTACGCGCCTCAAATTCTAACGAATTTTAATTTCTTTTCATCATGAACTCACAGAATGTAATTGACGTTGCAATTCATCCATAATTGAACATATTATAAAGTTGCAAATCCAGGAAAACTTAATCTAACACTTCATTTGATCAATTTTAAAAAATATAAAATTAAAACTGAAACACTTTTACAAACTATCACTAATAAACGGGTGCAAATTCCTTTAAATTCCTCTAGAAAAAGATTATAATTTTGCAGATAGGCCTATTTCGTCAGCGACTTACAGACTTCTTCGGTGTCCAGTATTTAACTGTGGGATGTCTTCTCCCAGGTTCAGGTTCAGTATTTATTCTAAATGTATTTGTGTCTGTATGTGTGTGTGTATATATCTTATATTCTACCTATGACAATCATACATTACAGCCAATTTGTCGTCTCCTAATCAGATCCAAAAACAAAAACAGACCGTGAACTAATTCCCTTTTTTTTTAATTTCAACCTCAAATCAAGATTCAGTTCACGGTGTACTATTGCCTGTTCTTGAATTTATGACAGCCGTTCACGGATCCGGATACTCATTTCTTCCCATTTAGTACCAAATTGTCCTCTTAAGCCTACAAAATCTCTTACATTAATCCATGTGAATAGCGTCTAGTGCAACAAAAAATTAACAGTTTGGGATCCAAGCCAGTACGAAAATATTGTATAAACCCTACATTATTCAGGAAAGCTAACTGCTCTATCGTTCCCCACCGACAGGATGACCCTCTGTTGGGTTAGGGCTCAATAAAATTAAGCAAAATTGCAAATTAATGCCTCGTGAATTGTGGCCGCCCCCGTACATGCATTCCGTTTCACCCATGGTCGTCTGGTTCAGGCGAACCCATGACTGCAGGGTAGCTCCTTTATTTTTCCGGCTTCAGGAAAAGCACGAACTACACGCAAAACGGATATGCAATCCGAATAAAATCTACGTGGCCGCCGCCAAGCGGTGATGCTTTTGTGCTTCTTGTTGTGTTGCTGTTATTTTTTAACAATTCAGGGATTACGTTGGCAACACTGTTGTAGATTGTTTTGGTGAATTCGAATGTTGAAAATTCGGGAGCTGGGGGAACCTACATTAGTGATGGGGCATTGCTGGAGCAGTAGCATTCTGGGCGGTCGAATGCTAGAATTCCAAATCAGACCAAATATTTATGATGCTAATTCAAATCGGCTTTTCGGTGCAGCTTTGCTCGTTTTATCCAGTGCCATTGTGGAATTGTTTCGAAACCATAAAGTGTGAATTTAGAATGGCTGGCTGAGTGTGGAACGGATTGTTTCTCTGTGTTTTTAAGAATTTCAATTACGGTTGGTTCAATGAGAATCCTCCAATAACTATGTTTCTACCAATAGGCAATTATGGGGATGAATATTTATAACCATCAATTCAGTATTACAATGCCTAAAAGCATTCCATTGATACCAGTCGCCTAATGATCTTATTTTTCTCTTTCGTTTCAGAATTTATTTCAAACACATGGCGATGATAAAAGGCTCTTCAAATCGGTGAGTATGCATCCCTTGGAACTTCCCACACTATTCAGGATTATTTTTGTTCTACATCATTACCATCATCATCGTTGTTATTGTCATCTTCGCCGCTGTTATCAACGAGTAAGGATCTCCCCATACCCTCCACCTAGAGAAACTAGGAAAAAAGAGCACGATTCACCGAAACCCCCAAGCAACACATGAAACATCTTTCCCAAAAAATCATCGTTGTATAAGTTGCAAACATGTTTCTTAGTAGATGCATAACACACATTACGTTGCATTAAAGTTTGTTTCGTGATTCAATGGAATATCTTAAATCCCTTAAAGTTATCAAAAACTAGTTTTCATAAAATGCACCAACATTGTAACATGGTTTGAAATAAGGAGGAGCCAGCTTGTTTCAATTAAAATACACTAAAGTGAAGTAAATCATATTGTACCCTGGAATTAAAGTGCAACATAAGCTCGTAATGTCACAGTTGTAACAACAAAGTATTGTGAAACTTAACGTTTTATATAATCATTTTAAAACCAACCGAAACATGTTGTTGCTATTTTGGTGCAAGCATAGCTTGGCAACTTTTGAGCAATTGCTCCTCACTTTTAAAAATACGTCACAATAGTGTTACAACAAACAATAATTTATTATAAAAATATCATGAAGCTTATGTTGCATTTTAGTTTTTAAATAACTATTTGCAACACGTCGCTCTATGCGTGCAAAACACGTACACAATTGTATTGATGTTCTTCAATTATACGTTCGATCTTTCAAAAGTGCCGTTTTACAATGGATGCAGTTGAAATTGGAGAAAAGGACAGGGTGCTTTGGAGAAAATTAAAAAGGAATGGAAGTTTTTCTAAAAAAAAGAAACTTATGTTAAAATCTATTGGTCTACCAAATCCAGAGGTGTATAAAAGTGTGAAAACGGTATTACAGGAGCCATTCCCTGAAGTTGAAATCCATACTGATGAGAATTATAACAGAGATGAAGGCAGCTGTATTATCAGTGAACATGATAGCGATAACGAACTTGACAACGAAGATGACGAAGAAGATAGCAGCGATGACTTTAGTAGCAGAAAGAATGAATCAGATTATTTGGATTTGTCGGATGAACTAAGATCCTGGGCTATAAATTTTCAAATAAAGCATGCTGCAATCAACTCACTTTTGGTAATCCTAAAATCCCATATTGCTGATAATGTTCTACCCAAAGACGCTCGAACACTAGTGAAAACACCTCGAGTTACTACAATATCAAAAGATGAACGTTTAGGAGGCCAATATTGGCATTACGGACTTAAACGAATTCTGTTGGATGTTGTGTCAAACAATAAGGAAATACGTTTACTATCTCTCAACGTCAACATCGATGGCCTCCCGACTTATAAAAGCTCTACCACCTCGTTTTGGCCAATATTGGTGAATGTTGATGAGCTTAGAGATTGTTTGCCACCTTCAATTGTAGGAATATTCTGTGGACTGTGTACATTATTTGTAATAACATTAATAAACGCTAAATTGATAAACTGTTATTGTTACAGATAAACCAAAGGATATCAATACGTTTCTGGAACCATTCGTGAAAGAGTTGAATGATATTTTGGATAATGGACTCAATATTGAAGGCAGAACAATATGCGTAAAATTACGCTGCTTTATTTGCGATACTCCAGCAAGGTCTATGCTAAGAGGTATTTTTAAATTCAACGTAGGTATAGCTGATATCTACTTACATAAAACATTAAAAATATGACCTAGGTTTTTTAATGTCCATCCACAGTTGACACGATTGTAGCAGGCAGGGAATGCTTTAGAGCTATTCATTGAAAGATTTGGAGTTGTTGGTGAAACAAGCAACGGGAATGAAGAAAACACTTTTTAAAACACTGTTCACTTCCTCTAGAAATCCCAGTACTTTTTTCTAGAAACCTACATAAATGCGTTCATAAGAAAAAGCTATTCGGTGGTTTAATTTCACTAAACCGCTGGTAGAAAGTGGCGGAAACGCGATCCATTTGCCATATCAATATAAAAAAAAACTGAGAATGTTGATTTACCACTTCTAAAAAATGGTGCGTAAGCTGATTATGTTAAGCATTGCTAACTTTCGAATCTCCAGGTATTGGTTTTCCTGTTTACTTCCTGGAAACAACTCCAAATCGTTTAATATTATATAAGCCACATAGATAAAACACTTTTTGATTGAACCTATCAGAAGTTTGAAGAAATTCTTTATGTTACAGAGTCTTAATGCCCCTCTTATATTTGGTATAATCGTCAAAATACTAAAGATGTTTCGAATCAAATTACATTTCCGACTCACATTATGTGACGTTTGTCAAAATTTTTCTGTGTGAGTGAAAGCTACAATAGTGAGAGGGATTTTTTCGCATGCATTTGCAAGTGTCGTAAGCATGATTTATTATTGCAGCTCACAGAAGAAATTCGCTGAAATTTACATCGATTCCTGTACTCGATACATAAGTCCATTCGCCCACTGATGAGGTGGCGTTCTGCTAGGATGTCAAAAAGTTCTGCTGGTGTTCGACTTACGCCACACGACTTCGACATGATATTTTGGCAAACTAGCAGATGTCATATCATCGTGGTACTAATTAGGCCTTTTGACGTTTAATCACCTTTCCCTTTCTGGCATATGCAGAGGAATGATGGTTTGTTTTCCTTCAAATGATTTTCCTTCTTACTTGCACTATTTTCATCTAAATGGCGCTGTAGTGTACGTGCGTTTAACGTCACTTAAGCTTGTTATTACACTGTTTGTCCAATAGCCAAATATTTGTCATAAGCAGATAGGCATCTGACAAACATCTATGATATCTGTCAGCTGTCTAGCTGCCTATGCCAAATATTTGGCTATTGGACAAACAGTGTAATACAAGCTTTAGCCTTATAGACGCCTCGCCTAGGCAAACCCCATTATCGGACTGATTTTTCAAAGCGCCGTGAGTTGCAAACGTAAACAATGTTTTAAACCGTAAATTGTGTGCTATGTGGTTTAATCTGTCTATATAAATCAATGATTTTGTTATATAGGGGATCCTGCTAAAAAAGCAAAGCCGAGTATTCACATTTATCTCCTTTTTATGCGTCTTCACTTATAAACAAGCCTCAATCCGATTATTGCAGCTCTCTTTTATTATTTTTTATTTGTATAGGTTTTTATTTAAAACATGAATTTTACATAAATCGTTTCAGGTGTAATTGGTCACAATGGCTATGGATCATGTTTAAAATGCACAACGGAAGGTGAATACTCCACCGAAGCAAGGACTATGATATTTCCTCAAACTGATGCTCTTCTCCGAACAGACGAAGGATTTCGTTCTCGTATATATGAAGGTCATCATAAAACAGACAGCATTCTAGAAACCATCCATGAGTTAGATATGATTAAAGACTTTCCGATTGGTGATGCTCTGCATTTGCTGGATTTAGGCATCACTAAACGTTTTTTAACTGGTTTTAAAAATGGGACCCTCAACAACTTTGATGCCAAATGGTCTAGTAAACAAGTTGATGTTGTTTCAAAATTTTTACAGTCTTGTAAACTTCCCCGTGAAATTATTCGCCCAGTACGAGGCTTAGAACACCTATCGCATTGGAAAGCAAGCGAATATAGAACATTTCTACTTTACTTGAGTCCCGTAGTTCTTAAAAAGTTTTTTACTGTACGTGACATTTCAGATAATTTCTTAAATTTCTTTTGCGCTGTTCAGATTTGTTGTAGACATGATCAGTGTTCAGAGAACTTAGAGGTTGCTCAAAATATGATCACAGACTTTTTAGCAGGAATCAAATTGTTATATGGCTCACAACTTTTCACAAGCAACATTCACAATCTAACACATCTCATAGATGATGTCAAGCGGTTTGGCCCACTTGGCACGTTTGATGCTTATCCCTTTTAATAAAATAAAAAAAACAGAACCACCAAAAACAATCAATCACCCCACGCTTTCCCCCCAAAAAAAACCAATAAATTAATTATTATTCAACACAAAAGAAAGTTATTTCTTCCTTCCCATAAAACAACCACACCCCCTCCCTCCCCTTTTCCCCACCACACAAAAAAAAAAAATTACACCTCATTTCCATTCCTCCCCTCGCCCCCCATCCTTTTTTTTTACCATTGTTGTTTTTTTTTTTTTTTTTTTTTTTATTTTAAAAAAAAAAAGAGTAAAAAACACCAAAAGCGAAACGCGCAAAAAATTTTCTTTATAAACACATTGCATTTTTTTCTCTATTTTTTTTATAAAAAACCACCACCCCCCCCTTTTTAAAGATGTGTGTGTAGAATGTTGCTCCTATTTTGATTTTGGAATTCACTCTTCAGTTGTCAAAATGCCGTCCAAGCAAAAAGAGCAGCGTATCAAAATTTTGCTCGCGCATCGCGAAAATCCGAGCTACTCGCACGCAAAGTTGGCAAAATCGCTAAAAGTTGCCAAATCAACCGTTACAAATGTAATTAAAGTGTTTGGGGAACGTTTGTCGACAGCCAGGAAGTCTGGATCGGGGGGAAATCGAAAACCGGAAGCCGCTGAGACGACAAAGAGAGTTGCCGGTAGTTTCAAGCGAAACCCTAACCTATCTCTCCGAGATGCCGCAAATAAGCTGGGTGTATCGTCTACAACCGTGCATCGAGCCAAAAAACGAGCCGGACTATCGACTTAAAAGAAGGTAGTGACTCCAAATCGCGATGATAAACAAAATACGACGGCCAAAGCGCGATCCCGGAGGCTGTACACGACGATGCTGACGAAGTTTGACTGCGTGGTAATGGACGACGAAACCTACGTCAAAGCCGACTACAAGCAGCTTCCGGGACAGGAGTTTTATACGGCAAAAGGAAGGGGAAAGGTAGCAGATATTTTCAAGCACACGAAACTGTCAAAGTTCGCAAAGAAATATCTGGTTTGGCAAGCCATCTGTACCTGTGGCTTGAAAAGCAGCATTTTCATAGCTTCCGGGACTGTCAACCAAGAAATTTACGTGAAAGAGTGTTTGAATAAACGTCTGCTGCCTTTCCTGAAGAAACACGGTTGTTCCGTACTGTTTTGGCCGGATTTGGCATCTTGCCATTACGGTAAAAAGGCCATGGAGTGGTACGCCGCCAACAACGTGAGAAATACTGGGCTATTGTCAAGCGGAACCTAAAGAAGACCAAAAAAACTGCTAAGGACGAGCAGCAGTTCAAGGCAAACTGGCTTTCTGCGGCGAAGAAGGTGGACAAGGTGGCTGTACAAAATCTGATGGCAGGGGTCAAGCGTAAGGCCCGGCAATTCGGATTTGGAAAAGCGGAAGCCTAACTGAATATTTTTCCTGAATTTTATACTAATTGAACTTGAAAAAGAAATTTAATTTGATTTTTTAAATACGCGTTTTCCCTTGACCAAATTTTGTCCGTATCACCCTTTAACCTATAATTCATATGGAGAGAGTACTCTCTCCAGTTTTACCTTAAGGTCTAGATGCAGTCAAGGCCAGAGGTGATATATGTACAATTTTTTTTTTTTGCAAAACAGTCACCTGCTGCGAAATTTGAGGCCCGCACTCCACCAACAGTTTATGTGTACAGTTCTAGCGAACGCAGGGGATTTAAAATAAGGAATGTATCGAAAATAACCCATCCACGTACATTTGCGTTGTACGCGTGTATTTTTTATGGATTTAATGTGTTCATCATACCATGCTATGCGTTTGACTGTCATTTTTCATTTGTTTACTTGTTTGCACGAGTTAAATTCTTTGTTTTCAGTAGGACGCGCATTGAAAAAGACGTGAAAATTAAGGTTTTTGGCCACATGGCTACGTGAAAAGGGTAAAACTATGTGACAATTGGCGAAGCTCGTTTTGGAATTAATCACGCGAGTGTAAAATCCATCATAAACAAGTTTGGAGAACACTGTTCTTTGGATGAACTGCGAGGAAGAGACTGAAAACCCGGCTCTTCCAACCCTAAACTGAATCAGAAAGCGGTAGCTCTAATTCCGAAGAACAAATCAATGTCGATACGTGATTTGGCCAATAAAGTGGAAACCAGCGTCGGAATGATTCAACGTATCAAGAAACGGAACAACCTGAAGACCCACAAGAAGCAGAAAATTGCCAAACAAAGTGCAGAACAGAAGCAACGCGCAGCAACAAGGGCTCGCAAATTGTATTCGCGAGTTAAGCAGCGACCGGATGCATATATTTTGATGAACGACGAGACCTATGTCAAAGAGGACTCAAAACCCTTCGAGGTCCACATTTGTACACTGCCGTCACAGAAAAGGATGTAAGCGATGCAGACAGGTCAATTCATGTCGAGAAGTTTGGTCAAAAAGTGCTGGTATTGCAAGCAATATGTGCGTGCGGTATGAAGTCTACCGTTTTGTACACTACCGGAAAATCAATGCGGAAATCTATCGATCTGAGTGTCTGCAGAAGAGGTTGCTGCCTTTATATCAGAAGCAATAAAGGTTGTCCACAGTTAAATTGCATCACTTTCATTAAGCTGTAACATTTCGCCCTTTGGGTTGATTTCAACGAAATTTTGGGTGAAATGACCTCAGCGTGTATCAGTTTCATTGTGAAATGTGTCGTAGTTTCGAAAATGGAGTCGAAGGAACAGCAAGTGCGTGAGAACATTTTGCACACGCACCTCGACAACCCACTTCTTTCGCACCGAGCCATCGGAAAGATGTTGAAAATTCACCAGTCTACAGTGTCTTGTGTCAAAAAAAAAGGTTCTGGGGAAAGTTTAACTGTCGATCGGAAGAAGGTGAGTGGTAGAAAAAGTGTTCCGTACTGTGTGAAGGATCACAAGCGGGTGGTTGCTGCTTTTAAACGCAAACCCAACTGTTCCGTTCGGCATGTCGCGAAAAAGCTGCACTTGACCAAAATTTTCGTGCAGAAAGTCGTTTCTTGACCGGGCTCCGTTCGTTCAGAAAGCTCCAAACCGCAATGAAAAACAGAATAGGACAGCTAAAACACGTGCGCATAAGCTGAACACACAAATGTTGACGAAACCACACTGCTGCATCATGTACGATGAAACACACGTAAAAGCGGACTTTAAACAAATTCCCGGCAACCAGTATGTGACTGCGAAAGACAAGTTCGATGTTCCAGAGTCTCTCAGGAAACAGCAAATATCAAAGTTACCCAAGAAATTCTTGATTTGGCAGGGGATGTGTTCGTGTGGTAAACGGAGAGGCCCTTCGTGACAGCTTCAACTGTAAATGGTCAAGTATACATGAATCAATGCCAGAAAAAACGACTGCTTCCGTTTCTCAAAACACACAACGTTCCTACAATTTTTTGGCCGGACCTAGCCTCTTGTCGCTACTCCTAGCATGTCCTGGAGTGGTACAAGACGAATGGTGTCAATTTCGTGCCGAAGGATCTTAATCTCCCAAACTCTCCAGAGTTGCGGCCAATTGAAAAAGATTGGGCTATAATGAAGCACGAACTTCGTAAGCATCCTAAAGTTGTCACTACAGAAGAGGAAATGTTGAAGTCATGGTTGAAAGCAGAAAAAAATGTCGGTTCATGCGTTGTACAAAAGCTTATGCGTGGTATTAAGAAGAAAGTTCGGGCTTTTGGATTTGGTAAAGAAATACAGTGAATTAAAAATAAACCTACACCAAGATTATACATTTTTTTTTATTCCCTGAATATTTCATGACAATCGGTTGAGAGACTTGTTTTTGAGGACGAGTTTAAAGTGATGCTATTTAACCGTGGACACCCTTTACATTTTCTTTCTTAGGTGTAACTCATTTATTGGTTTGGAAACATCAACATGTGCTACAAACTCCTTTTTTTGTTGGACTTAAAAACATTGAGGTTACATTTTGTTTCGAGGGTTTATATTTTTTTTTTCGTTAAAGTATGACAAAATTCAGAATTCTAATCTCTGACCATCGGATTAAGATTTTTCAATCCAATTCTTTATCCAAGACGGTTTCATTTAGTAAAAATAGACTGCAGCACTATCTTACTGGGAATATGTTAATATTATAATGTCAAACGGCAACTCTCTAAAGTAAAGTGACCAGATGGCTCGCGCTTCAACGCGGGACATATTATTAATTTATAGAAGCGGGGAGGGGGGTTGGTTTGAGAGGTGAGGGGTGTGTGTTTCTTAAATAGATATTTCGAGAAATTATAAAAGTATATGGTCAACATAGTTTTTCACAGGTTTTATTTACATCCATTTATCCACCCTTAGGAATCACAAATCTTATTCAATGCTGCACATGTCAAACATACTTTTCTGCGCTGTGTACCTTACGTAAGAATGAATCTTCCAAAGAATCTTCGGCAAAATTTTTGCTGAATTCCTCGCATGTGTCATGAATATTAAACCTAACCTGCAACAACGCTTTCAGTGTATCGACGCTCAACTGAGATTTTTCCGTGGTCCAAACTTTGTTAACGACTGAAAATACCCTCTCCGTTGCAGCATTTGTACCAGGCAAACATAACGCAAATTCTACAACTTTTTTTGAAACGGAATGTTATTCACTTCAAAATGTTTAAAGATCTCAATCCACCTATCCTCGATTTCAGTCTTATTTTCATTCCACGGAGAAATTTTTTCATTATTCCTACATATTTTTTTGCATAGGATACTTCGTCGAATAGCTCAGCTTCTTCTTTGTCGGCATCAACCGATCTGCCAGAATCATCAAATTTTGTGGACATATATGAAACACGTTTGTACTGCACGTTTGTGGTTTTAAGGTTCACCCACTTAAAACAAATAACCTCGTCAAACTGAGAAACTCGAGCCTCAAGATAGTCAATACATTTCTGATAGAAACTAATCATATTCGACTTGTACAATGTTGACTTGGGCC